>JAJTWR010000051.1:240000-332500 GCA_021613335.1 Whitmania pigra
GCTTTGATTAATTTATTCTTGACTTCATAGATCAGTTAATTTTTAAATTCAATAAAGGATCGTTAAGCGAGTTGGAGGTGGCTTATTCATGATTCGGAACGATTTGTCACGAACTTCAAAACTTCATTAATTATTTATGATGATGATGATTCATGTTTTAATTTAATCCTAGAGTATAAATAAGGCAAACGCTAAGGTAGTTAAAGGTTAAACAGAAAATCGCAGGAATTATTTGGTGATAATTAAGTTGTAAATTAGTTTTTATTAAATTAATATTTTGTTTGTAAGCCTGACTACTTTGACTACTGACTAATACAGTTTTACACAAAAGATGAAGCAGTTCATTTTGCTGTTGGTTGTTTGCCTGGTTGCTGTGTCCGGTGAGAATTATTATTATTAATATTATTATTATTATTATTATTATTATTATTATTATTATTATTATTATTATTATTATTATTATTATTATTATTATTATATTATTATTATTATTATTATTATTATTATTATTATTATTATTATTATTATTATTATTATTATTATTATTATTATTATTATTAATTCACGGCTTTTTGTGTTTTTTTAAATTACCAAATTCTGGAGACGATTTGCTTAATGATTTTGGCGAAATGACAAATATTGAAAAATAATTAGTTTTATTATCGATGAATGATTTGCGACTTGTGAAAAGTTGATTTTAATGACATTACTTGACGTTTAATGTCATACTAAAATTATTTACTGAAGAACTTAAAAACTTAAATGTTAATTGAAAATAAATTTATTTCAGTCATTGTGGCTTCTCCAGTGCCAGAGAAAAAGGAATGTGATTCAGAGAGTTGTGATGATTCCCAGAGCAAAGATTCAAATGACAAAACGGACAGCCACGATGATGATGATGATAATGATAACGTTGTCGTGGAGAAGGAATTTGAAGTAGTCTCAGAGGAAGACGAGAAAAAAGACAAAGTTGATGATGTTGAGAGTGAAGACAAGAAAGAGGAGAGTTCAGATAAGGAAAGTTCAGATGACGATTGTAAAGAGAAGAAATCACTCGACGACAAATCTGAAGTCGATGACCAAAGTGAAGAGAAGGATAAAAGCTCTGACAATGACTCTAAGGAAGATGGCAACAGCTCCACCAAGGATGACGACCAAAGTGAAGAGAAGGAAAAAAGCACTGACGATGACTCCAAGGAAGATGGCGACAGTTCCACCAAGGATGATGACGGTGATCATAAAACAGGCAAAGTCGAGACTGAAAAGAGAACCTACGCAACCGTCTCTGGAATCTACGAATCCAACTTCGCATCTGAGGATTTAACATCCGCACACCTCCCCGAAAAAGATTTCGACCCAGAAAGTGATCAGTCAAAAGCCGAAACTGATAAGGAAACTGCAACTGATAAGGAAGTTCCTCAAAAAGAAAATCAAGTCTCTGAATTAAGAGAGGTCTACGAAGACGAAGAAGTCAAATATACAGACGAGGAAACCACTGAAAGAACTTATGACAGCGGAAAAGAAGTGAAAGTTGATGAAACAGCAACAGACGCCAACGATCACAGCACTGATGCTTCTGCCAAAGATCTTCAAGCTATCGAAAACGATGAACTCGATAGCAGTACCAAGTCAACTGATGCCGAAAACTCTGAGAAAACCTTTTCTGATCCTCTTGAGAAAAAGTACGAACTTGTCGAGGATGATTTAACTGAATCTCCAGTATCTGAAGTGCCTTCCAAAGAAACCAAAGAGCCAAATTCTGCCAACCCAAAGAAAGAATCTCAAGAACACAAACATGGTAATCCTTCCAATGAACACAATGACGATCAAACCTCAACTGAAGCTTCTGAAGATAAAGTTGAACCCAATACCACTGAATACGAAAAAGACACAACCGGTGGGAAGTTTAATTTTATTTATTTTATTAAATTTATTGTTAACATTCATTAGTTACTTAACTACTTAATTTCTAAGTTCAAGTATGAGATGGACTAATAACCGATTCGTTAACACAAAAGTTAACATCTTTCAGATTCAGACGCAGAAATCAAAGTGGAACTGAAGGAAGAAGCTGCGAAAGATCAAGAAGTACACGATGTAACCAAAGATGCTACACCATCAAAGAGTCCAGTTGAGGCTGATGATTCTCAAACAACTGATGAAAATGCTTCTGAGGAACAAACGGAGGAACCGTATGAAACAAAATTTGATGCCTAAAGGTGGCTTTCATGTTCATTTCTAATAGGCTATTTTTTTCCACCAATTATTATATTATATTCTATTATACATTATAATTATTATACAATTTCAATTATTATAAATTCAATTGAATGTTATTTTTGAAATTAAAATTTTTAGATGAATATGCCTTGATTCAGAAGTGAGAAAACTCAACAAGTCTGAAATTGTTTTGAGAGCTTACGATTGTTTTTAAAATTTTATCCTTAAGTTTTGAAATTCTCTTTTTAAAACTAGAAAAATTACTGCATTTAATACTTGATTCTTAATAAAACCTTCTAAATCTGCAAATTAGTCCTATTCGTTGTGAATTCATAAGCATTCACAGCATTTTATGAAGTTTCACCATTTTCCTCTGCACTCATGAAAACCATAGTTTTACGGATTACGTAATCTTCTAAGGAAAGATTTCAATTTTGAACAATTAGACCAATTGAAATGCTATTTAAATTTATTTAATTAAGTATGCAAATAATTCCGAGGTTCCGCTGTGCGATTTTAAAAGAACACAACAATTTGTTGACGAATTACAAAAATTTAATCATGACCAATGGCGGAAAAAGGAGAGAAATCATCAAATGTAATTGCTTAATTTTAAGTTTAATCGTAATTACGTATTTAATCATTGTTATTATTATTATTATTATGAACTCGTTAAGGACATGCTCCTCGTCGAAGCTCAAGTCTGCCAACTCAAAAGTTCAAATAAAAAGATATTAAATCAAAATTAATTACTAAATTTTCTTGCCATATTTAAATGACTACAAACTAATAGGGGCGATATCTAATGTCAAGCTCAACATCAATCTATTTCCTACAGGAAATCTTTTTCTCCACAGTCCACGCAAATTTGGTGCATTAAATATTTCTTTGTTCATGAATTAAGGCTGGCATTTGCTTTCCAGAGATGTACGACCTGAATATATCATCTCGTAGAACAGTTCTATGCCTTTTTTGTGTTTAATTTTCTAGCAGACGAACGAACTTTAAATGAAATTAATTGCAGCGCATTTAAATTCATTTCAAAAACCAAACGAAATTAAACTGCCAGAGCAATGATGGTATGTAATTTGTAATTAATCAAATTATATTTCATTTCTTAAATCACATTTAATTGCTATGATCCGGCGTCAACAATTCAGATTTAAGAAATTAGCTCTGGATAATCTTGTACGAAATTTATCATGTGCTAATAAATTTTATGTTTATACAAAATTTAGACAAGTATCGATCAAAGGAACAAATGTCTCTGGAAAATTATTTTACGAAATTAAAAATTGTTGATGAATTTACTAGAAATGTACTCTATTTAAGGGCCACACCAAATATTTAAAATACACTCAGTGCTCTCAGTTCGGAAAAAAATAAATTATCACGAAATGGCTCGTAAATTATTCCAGATAAGCCTAATCGTTCTGGTTGCTTTTCATTTTGGTTCAGCAATTTACAAGACATCCCTGTATTCCAGGATAAGTGATAACCAAGGAACTGGCATGTGCATCTCGGACCCACCTGAAATTGCCTTTGAAAATGTAGCAAGTCTACAAAAATGTCTTCTGATTTGCACGACTATGAGGTCGGATGGATTTCCATGCATCAGGTTTGCTATTGAAATTAATTTATGTTAGAATTTGCAACGACTGTTATTTAATAAAACTGGATTTTAAAATGACAAATATTTAAACCATATTTTGTAACAAAAACCGAAATCACAGGGGCCAGAGATTGACCGGGTCGAAAGGCTTGATGAAATAATGGTCATTAAAAATCGCAGCATGTTGAAATGTTGAAATCGAGTAAAATGTGTTGTTGATGGTATTTGTTCTTGTTTGAGGTTTTCTCTTGTCTTGGAATTGATAACAAGCCCTGCCATCTTTTACAATTATTACGGATATTGGTTTAAGGTTGAGAATTCCGTTCAGAAATAAACGAAACCACGCTATGGTGCTCATTAAGCATCGAAGCATTGAAGTAATTTGTTCAAACATGGTTGCGATGATTGAAATTATGTATGATGAGAATCCTATTGAAATTTGTCTTTAAAATCTTTACAACCTGAACGAAGAATTGGTAAAAGAATTTAGTTTTATTTTCTTTAATAAAAACCATTAAATTAATTAACAATTTGTACATTTTAAATTAATAAATTAATAAATTATAAATTATAACTACAATTAAAAATTTGACAGAATTAACTTCAGAAGGTCAATCAGTTCATGCGAATTGTACAGTAATTGGGGAATGGTTTCCAAGATGGCGCCAACAAATTCAAACGATGAGTGTGTTTCTTTTTACAACACGGGTGAGGCATTGTCATTTAAAAAAATGGTTTTGCTTACGAACATAGACAATTACATTCTTTCAGTCTGTCCGCAAAGTTTTTCGTATTTGCCGAAATACAGCAAATGTTACAAAATGGTATTTGACAAGTTCAATTACAACAAGTCCATGGCTTACTGTAATTCTTTAGACCCACGTTCTCATGTTATTTTGATTAACGACAGCCTCGAGACAGAGGCTATTGACGATTTTGTCAATTCAAACTTTGGTAAGTGATATCAGAAAACGGATCTCGATATTTTATTTATTTTTAGTTTTTATCCGATAATTTAGAAAGTAAATGACATTTGTGGAAGAATTTGTTTGTAGATCTAATTAAAGCTAATTGTTGGAGGAATCGGTCAAATTCGGTCGACATGTGGACTTGCGGAAGACGAATTTATCCAAGGAAATCTCCTTTTGTTTGGGAGCCCTTTCCCGGGCGAGTGATTCCCATTGCAAAATATTCGCACTGGCTCCCTGGGGAACCCAACTTTAGTCAAAACAATGAAACTTGCTTAGCTATTCTGCAGGCATTTTGGAATGACGATGTTTGCGTGTTGGAGAAGTGCGTTATGTGCGAGGTGGATATCGATGGTTGAAGGATTAATCAATCAATTTTAATCAATTAGTTATTTTTGTGACAATCCTTTGAAAAACAATATTTTACTAATCTTGCCTGGACCATTGAGGGGAATTTTATGAATGAGATTATTAAAAAATCTCTGCTTTGATACTATTTTGACGTTTTGAACATTCAGAGAGCAACTTAATGGGGTCGTGCGATGAGGTGATCACTGATTTTAATGCACCCTTGTATTGTATTTGAATCTGCTTTTTCTGTTAGTTTAGAAAATATTGTTGCAATGTTATCTCTTAAAGCTTTGCATTTGAATTTTCATTAAATCGTGTTGTTACTTGAACAATGTGTTATTACTTAATCGTATAAATCTACATATTTATGTAATTTAAGTAGATCCGAGATGTGTTTTGGAAACGAGTTAAGAAATGTAACTTAATAAGGAACGTGGATAAAAAGGCTTGCTGACAGAGAAATATCAATTAATTGATAGAACAACGATAAACCTGTCAAATAATTTAAAATGTTAACGAGATAAAATGATAATAGTATATATTATATTCTCTATCTAATAAATACTTATTCATTTATTTTTTAAATTGTAATTAAACACGCTAATTAATTGATTTAATTTAAATTGCTAAATATCTTTCATTTAGCAGTACAGTGAATTTCCTTCAAAATTTACGGAGCGAATCAACTTTCAAATGACGTTTATGACGTTGTGATTTTGAATATTTGCTCGTTTTAAATTTATATATTCTTATTGACATTTTTGACCCTTTAAGCCAAATATTATCAATATTATCAATAATAATAGTTTAATCCGGTATCTCGATTTGTTAATATGATTAGATAAATAGCGTTAAGTGCAACTATCGAAAGATATTCAAAACATATTTATTTATTTTAATTAAGCGATTTTTGGAGTGGCTTATTTTCGGGATGCGTATCATTATATTAAAAAAGTAATTAAAGTAATGTTTTATTAACGTCCGTTGCATAGCGCTTTTTCATAATATATAAAAATTTCACTGAAACTCTAATTAATCTTTTGAAGGATTAAACAGCGATGTGCAACATGAAAATTTGATAAATAAGTCAGATATATGTGCAATATAAATCTTTGTTGTCATTATTTATTTTAATAATAAATGTCTAACAATAAATAATAATTAATAGTCTGTGTCAGACTCTAAATGTAAGTAAATGTGATCGCTGTTTGATGGCGAATGCAGAACATGTTGTAAATATAGATAATTATGAGATAAAGACGATAAAAACAATATTCATGAGATACCAATTTCTAGCAAGCGACTTTTTTCAACAATCATTTATAAATGATATGCACTCGATCAATCTTGAACTATAAATAGTTTCTCCAGGTGAGAAAGTGCACCCAACGCAGAATGAATATCTTTCCAGTCTGCTTGTTTCTGGAACTTGTGTAAGTATTTCTAGCTTGAGTTTGGATATTATTATTATTTTTATTATTATTACTAGTTATCATTATCAGTTATTATTATTACTAGTTATCATTATCAGTTATTATTATTAGTAGTAGCATTATCATTATCAGATGTTATTATTATTATTCATCATTAGTAGTTGTTATTATTATCAGCATTCTGCGGTGGTTAACTAATTATTTTACATTATAAACTTTAATTCGATTCGTAAATTTGAAATTTGAATTTTATTTTAACAACTATTTACTGGTCGTTAACAGAAGGTGTGAAAGTGTTAAAATGAAAACAAGGAAATTATTTTAAATCAAATTTTGTGGATTAATTGAATCCAATCCTCAAAACAATTTTCTGAATCAAGTAATTTACTTAAAAGCATGAAATTGAACATTTGGCAGCCTTATTTCAAAATTTTAAATCCATTTAATTTAAGATTTCAATCCATTTAATTACGTTGTAATTGAAAGTTGAACCTTTAATTAAATTCATCGTAAGCATTTGCTTGATTCGTTGAAGGCATTTCGTCAATGGCGGGCAGAGGGAGCACCTGTTGGACATGCTCATGGACAATTACCATGTCTCATCGACCTCACTTCATCATCATCATCATCATCTCCTCGCCAGAGAGGTCAAGGTCATTCTATCAATAATTGATGTCGTCAGATTCGATTACCCCTATGTCGATCTGGTGATCTTTTTGACGCTGGTCAGTCATTGATGGTGATGATGGTGATGATGATGTTAATATTAATTAAACATAATTAATTGTGTAATCAAATCATGTAATCCTAATTTATAATTAAATAAATTGTTTGTAAATTATACTTAAATCAGGTGTTCATTAATTAATCTTAAATCATGTATTCACAAATTATAATTAACGTAAACAATAAAATAATTATGTATTCATAAATTATAATTAATGTAAACAATCTAACAATCTCTTATCTCAAAATCTACAGGAATGGTATGAGGAAAGGCTAAGGTGGATTCCTGGAGATTTTAAAAACATTCGAAAGGTGGCAGTTCCCGCCAACAACATATGGACACCTGATCTGGTTTTCGTCAACATGTAATCGGTTTTTTTAAATTAATTTCGTTTAATCTATGCTGCTAGTTTATTTTTTAGCAGAAATGCTACTTTAAATTCTAACTTATTATAAATAATTTTGCGAACTCAAAATGGTTAAACCAACATAAATTAATTATTTAAGGTTTTTTAGTACTTATTATTGTTAGTAAGATGGTAAGTGTTGGATACTTATTGTTTTGTATATAGCTAGATGTGTACTAGTAAAATACTAATTAATTAATGAAATTAATTTAACTAATAATTACTTTATCTCATGACATCAGTGTGGCTCCTAGTCAACTCATTCACGGCTCTTGTGTGACGTCATCAAACTCAGGTCACGTGAGATGGTCGAGACAGGAAAAGATATTTTTAAACTGCAACCAACAACTTCCGATGATCGACCAATCAGAGTGCTTCATCTTGCTGACATCATGGACGCAACAAGACGACGAGGTCTTCTTCACAACAGCGACAAATGAACGACAACAACAACATCAACAACAGCAACAGCAGCAGCAAGAACAACAACAACAAACTGCAACAATTGTCCAGATCAGAAACAACATACATTACCATTGGTCTCTCAGGCATCTCAATTCAAGCTTCGGTTACCATGGAAACAAGGACTGGACCTGGATGGTCAGAGAGGAAGGAAGGTTTTCCATGCTGAGGTACCAACTGGTTGTCAGATCGATGGACGACTTGAGGCAACTGACGACCAGAATGTGGCCTCGTGGACTGTTGAGGAACCAGGCTACAGTTTACATGGGTGTCCATTTTTTGTTTTACGCTTCAGTGATTATTTTTAATTTGTGTTATTTTTTAGTATGTTATGTTATGTTTTATTAATATTTTGATTTTAAAATGTTTTCAATGAACAAAAGTTTCTGTGTTCATTTCTTCAATTTTTTTTTTATTTCTACTGATGAACTTAACATTTAATAACAATAATTTATTATTTTAATTACTTTTATTGAAATGATTAATTAATTTTTGAAAATAAATTACTTAAGATTAAATAAATTAAACTTCTTGTGACAATATCGTCAGCTGTCTGAATATTTATAATTATGAAATGGAATTATTCACCCTTGTCCGTACGAGTGACTTTATCGAGTTCTCAGACAACAAAGGATTGAAATTTTGAAAGGAATGTTGTTCGAGAGGAGATTATTTTGCGAACTTTTAGAAAATTTTAAATGTTGTCCAAATTAATTATTATATTAAGTTTTTTATTTTGTTTGTATATAATTGATTTATATAAATTGAATTATATAATTAAAGATTTTGGAAAAAAAAAACAAATAAAAAATAGCCGAAGACTGACGTAGGGGTGCGACTAACTGCATAATGCTGCTGCACGGAATTTGTTTTATCTCAGTAGAACATTGACTTTGAGTCGACATCAAATCAGTTATATTAAAACATAATAAAGCTCTCGTACAAATGATGTATTCAGTGAATATGAATAATAATTAAAAGCAATGTACAAAGCTGTAATGTATGCTGTCTTTCCACTTTTGTTTATTTAATTTGATGATCACCTGCATTTTCGATCACTTGAAAGATCGTTGATATGAATGATGACGAAACGGATATGATGATAAAATGATGAAATAGGTTTTATGTTTGCTGTTGATTCTTAAATTGAATAAATTAAAAAGAAATAATTTACAATATTAACAAGTGTTGCATGTTATATATCTCTTTGCTACTACGTTCGTTTATTGCTACAACAAAACTATAGAAAGTATGAGAGACTAACTGGGAGATGGATTGGAGTGGAATGAGAGAATAATGAGAGCCAGCTCTAACTTAATACATCGTTACTAGAGGTAACAATAAAAAGTGCTATATATTATATAAAACTAATTATTATTCCATTACAACAACAAATATTCAATCACGCATGGTATAATTTTTCACCTCATTATCATTATGCTTTTCCATTTAAAATCTAAATGAGAAAGTCTCGAAGATTTAAACTTTATTGTACAAAATTAAATTTGGAAATTATTTTAACTGCTTCATTTTATCAACCGTCTCGAGAAATATCCTTTTTTCTCCAAAAAAAGTAACATATTCACACTTCCTTTAATCAAAACTGGCACTCCAAATTTAGAAATATTATCCAGATCCCCAATTGAATGATGCAGATTTTGTCAAATTCTGCTCTAAAGTTATTGCAAGAGTTTTAAGTGTGATAAGCAAAGACAATTCTGTTCACTTTACATGGATGTTATTCGTTATGATTCCAATGAATATATCAATGGAAGTTGGGTTGGATACTAAGCATTGTCAAGTTAGGAAATATTGTAGAAATTGAAAATTTAAAACAAAAATAATTTCATTAGTATTTGTTGCCATTGATAAATTTAATAAAAGTCTTCCATTCTTTCCTTTAATGTCAACAGTCATCTTCCCAAAATCCATTTAAATATAATAACATCAATTGATGGCGCAATATAATAAAATTATTTTTTGGATAAGAAGTAACGCCATGGCTGGAAAAAAAACATCAAAAGCATTTTAATTCCACTCACTTCGTCTGATGAATAAATAGCTTGTATTAAGTAAAAAATATCAGTTTAAGCACAAGTAACTGGCGATATGATGCGCATGTTAAATGTGATAAATATCAACTACAGTGTTCAAAATGAATGGGCCCTCGGTCGCCATGCATGATAAAATTGTCCCTTCATAAAATATAGTTGAACATTCAATGCGGTTCTGTGTCATGAAAATTTTGTTTTTTATTTTGAATTGCGACATGTTTATTTTAAAGTACCATTAACCATTATTTCCATGTAAGGCAATGGAAATTTTATTTGGCAATCGCAGAGTAATTTGTTATTTATTATAAAATATGCACTTTCATTCTGTTCATTTCGTGTAGAATATTATCTAATGGCATTGAATATCTATCGAAATAAATCGATTCTCTTGATCAGTCGGACATTCCATAAAATTCAAAGTAAGTTTTTGTGGTATATTACATACTATATAGATAGGATACTTTTAATAAAATTCCTGTTTTGGTTTATTATTGATAGCTATGTGTATGCTATATGTAATAGTAGTCATCCTTAAAAAGAAAAATGCCGTCAATGTATGTAGCTTGCATGTTCGCGCAATTGTTTTTATTTATTTCTCCCAGTCAAGCAAATAATCCCATTTTAACCGTGATCAGTTGAAGTATAAATAGTTTAAAATTATTCTCCTGCCTCATTCACTAAACACCAGAGTTCAATTTGTTAAAAAAAAATACAGAATGAGGATGATAAGTGTTATGAGAATGGTGTTAAGTATATCACTGATATATCAGTCATCACATAAAGCGTACTTTCAAATTCAAAAGGGAACATATTCGAAAATTCAGTTGTGTAAAAGTAGCACTCCAGTTTATGAAACTTCGACTAGATCTAAAATCGTATGCTTCTCATTCTGTCAATTTCTGCTTAGGGACAAGTGCAGGAGTTTTAATTATCGTTTGGCAGAGAGAAAATGTTCTGTTTATCAAGATGTCATTCGGTATGATTACATTAGCTTCCCTAGTAAAGAATGCACAGGTTACCAATCAATAACGGGTTAGTTTTAAATCTTAATTGATTTCAAAATTGTCTTAATTTTATGTAGTTATTCGTGTTCATTACATCATGTAAGACTTGAGTTCGAAGTAAAATTCATTCGAAACTTTGCTTATTACCACATTTCTTCAGATCTTTAAATTTCATTTTTATGTCATACAACATTTTTATGATAACAAATTGTGAATGTCAAATTATTTTTCACAGGAGAATTCAATTTAATTTAAAACCCATTTTTCGAATATTACATATTTAAATGACATTAAAAATTCAATTCATTTATTGCATTTAATTATTTATTGCATCTTTTGAGGTAAAAAAGATTTGTCTTCAATCATTTTGTTTTTTAAACTCAAGTTCACATTAAGCCCTTAGGCATGACAAGGTATTTTTAGTGATATAAATAAGATTAGAATCGGTTAAAAAAATGACACATGGTACCTTGAGTCAGTTAAATAAAATGATTAATATTAATGATTTACTGCTGATTTATAAACATATTGTCCAAAAGGATTTAAATATTTAGTTGAAGTCAAGTGTGTCGAAACGCTTATTGACAACTGGAATTGGTCCATGGCCAGAACAGCATGCAATGCACTGAATCCTAGCTGTCATCCTGTTATTTTGAATCTGAAGAATGATGCACAACTGTTTTCTCTTTATATTCAAGCAGAGAGTAAAGCATTTAATTTGTATTTTTTTTTTACTTTTTTTATTTTGCAATTAATAAATAAACACTTAAAAAAAACGTGAATCTTTTACAATAGATAATCAAATAAATTAAAAATAAATCTCAAAAATATCTTGGTAGTTCTATGAAATTACCTGAATGAAACTTATTTCAACTGTGAATTAACTTGTATAAAGTTTGTATAGTCATGAATTTGTTTATTGCTTGGATTAAATTAATGTAGACACTATGCTTTGTTCAGTGGCCCATAAAATCATAATTTCCGGATGTGTTTTGTTGAACAAGGCATTTACTATGAAATCCAAAGATTTTAATTTTAGAAATTCATCAATTTTCCAGTTCTAAGAAAAAATATTTTGTTTAATTGTTTACAATGTCGCATTGTCTGAATCTGATTCTTTAGGATGTCTTTTGTATTTACAAACAAACCTTTTTCCGGGAGAGGACGCGCCACTTCTTTTTACAATTTAATGTGGCTTTGCTGAAAAACATTCAAGCATTGAGCTTTTTTTGAAGATTAAATGTTTTTTCGTGAACAAACATATTAAATAATGTCTAAATTTAAAATTTTTGGTTCCTCCGAACGACGCTAAAGGTTGCCACAATATGATGATGCTACTTGATAAATGAAATTATTATTAATATTAATATTATTATTATTATATTATTATTATTATTATTATTATTATTATTATTATTATTATTATTATTATTATTATTATTATTATTATTATTATTATTATTATTATTATTATTATTATTATTATTATTATTATTATTATTATTATTATTATTATTATTATTATTATTATTATTATTTATTATTATTATTATTATTATTATTAATATTAATATTATTATTATTATTATTATTATTATTATTATTATATTAATAATATTATTATTATTATTATTATTATTATTATTATTATTATTAATTATTATTATTATTATTATTATATTATTATTATTATTATTATTATTATTATTATTATTCTTATTATTATTATTATTATTATTATTATTTATTATTATTATATCTCAAACTGCTCGAACTCTTCGTCTTAAAGACGACGCTTTATTTTAGATTTATATTTCAAAATTTGCACGGATTTGCCAAAACCTTTTGAATTACATTAAATTCTCTTATTAGCACATGTCACGTGGTCATACCTTAAAAATCTTAAAACTACAATCAGACATGTGCAAAATAGACGCCACAAAAGATTTATTAATCGTGTTATAAAAATCTGGAACTCGATCCCCAAAGACATATATTATCATTTGTTAATCTTTTAAATGTATTTCTTAAAATCATTTTATTTTGTTAAAAATTGCGATGGTCATGTTTGAGTTTGCGCTAATCAGCATTTCAGTTGTTTTAAACCATCTAGTTCTATTGTTTTATGTATTTTTCATTTGTTGGGTATATTTGATTGAACATATCGAATATGTGCAGAGAAGAATTACCAAATCTATTCCAGCAGTTCAAAACCACCAATATCTCATCTGTCTCAAACTTCTCGGACTCCAAACTCTACAACGACGACGCATTATTTTAGGCTTATAATTCAATGCTTTGCACGGAATTGCCAAAACATTTTGAATTACATTAAATACTCTTATTACCACATGACACGTGGTCATGTCTTAAAACTATAATCAAACATGTGCAAAACAGACGTCACAAAATTCTCACTTATTAATCGTGTTATAAAAATCTGGAACTCGACCCCCGAAGATAGGTCAGCAGGTACGTTTTCACGTTTTAAAAGTTTAGTTTCGCATGCGGACTTCAATCGCTTTTTAATTGTTGTTCACTGAAATTCGAGAAAATCGATGATTTGCTCGACTGCTTTATTTCTTTTGTTTCATTTTCGCTCGTCGTTGCTTTCTCAAGAATGTTTCCCTTTAATTTCGTAAATGCTTTCCCACGAATGTTTCCCTCTAATTTCGTAAAATACAAGACTCCTGTAACCCAACGATAACCAGCGTAACAATTAAATTTGAACGCTCATTTAACTACGGCATCACAACACAATACAATGCAGCTTTGCAGGAATTACCGCAAACAATTAACTTGATGACATCGCCAAAAAAAGCAATCATCATCAACTTGCGCTATAAAGCAGCATACTCGCGATTAACGAGATTTCAATATCAAAAACCTATTGATTATCTTAAACATGAAATTATACATAATGCATATATCTTCAGGAAATAACATAAAATCTATTATCTACGCAATCATTCTTATGATCGTGTGGTCTTTATGTTACAGCACGTCAAGCGAAATGACTCTTCGTCTTCAGAAGGGGTCCTATTCGAATATCAATCTGTGCAAAAGTGGTACTCCGATTTATGAAAGATCAGCCAGGTCAGCGATCGAAAAAAAGAAAATTTAAGAGTACTCAGCCGTACTTAAAATGTACTTACTAATAAGTACATAAAAAATGTATTTAAAGTACAAGTACTAAGTTCACAATCGTGAAAGGACTTAAGTATTACAAAGGCAAATGGATAGAAAAAATGTTTTTGGTTGCTACGACAAACACGTTCAATAAGTCATTAAATTTGTGTAGGTTTCTAAGCCATTGAGTGCGATGCTGTCGACATTTTTGTTGGTTTTGTCATTAATGAATCATTAATGTAGCCAGAATATTTCATGATTTAATGGATAGTTGGAATGCAACTTTGCTGTTATAAAATGTTTATTTTAAATTATTTACTTTTTGATTTTTTGATTTGATTTTCTTAAATCTTCTCCATAAAATCTAATATTCCTTTTCATGTAATAAAAATTACAGGTTGTCCAAATGGATTCAAATATATAATCGAAGGTAATAAGTGCATACAAATAAATAATGGACTTTGGAATTGGTCTGAGGCCAGGACTCATTGCAATAAATTGCATCCTCGATCTCATCTTGTTCTTCTAGACGATACACTTGAAGCTCGATTAATCTACCTATACATACAGACTGAAGGTTGCTTACAAGGATGGGATGGAATGTGTTGTTTCTCTTATTAATCAAATAATAAACCATCCAACGTGGGCAGGAACCCAAACGAGAGTGACCTTTCTGCCGCTCCCCTGGACTTCTGAAATTAAAAACTGAACATTTGTAATATCAGGAGCATGACTGTTGTCGTCCTTTAGTGCCTCTAGGGCACTAAGCGAGTCACTTAGGACGACAATGTCGAAAAAATCCTCCTGATATGAGTACTTGACTTATAGTAAACACCAATCAATGGCTGCAAGTTCGATGGAACTAATGTAGCTGTGACTCGACGTTCTTCAGCTGATGTTTATGTCCATCTTTGGAATGTAAATCCCAATTCCGGCCATGTTGTCCTCAGTCTTGGAGGCTGCCCTGGAGATCCTCTATTTTCTCCCTTGCCGCCAACATCCGCAAAGGGTTGTCGGCTTAGAAGGAGAAGTTCGAGGTGTCGATCACCGGTTTTCTCATTCTCCTAGGAGGGCATCTGAAAGTTTTCTCTTTGATGTCTCCCAGAAGGTTTGCTGGAATGAGAGACTCGACTTTCTTGTGCGGGGGCTCTTTGCCTTTTTGCCTCATTCTGCTATGGAGCCTCCCTTTCCTTGGGACCTTAGTTCTGAAGTAAAATATTTATCTTTAACGGACTCATTGTTTGTGGCAAACAACCTGAGGGCATGGCGTGTCATGAGCTTCTTACGACGAAGGTCGAGGGGTTGGAATATGAAATAAATAATGTTTTATTAACGTCCGTTGCATAGCTAGATGATTAGGCCTGTGCTCCCGCGGCGGGGTTCGAATCCGCGCCGTCATCGTGAGAGATTTGATTTAATTTAATTACGACAGAACATTTCTTATTTCTACTTGCAAAGTTTATCATGAAGTTTACGAATCTGACAGAAAACTGATGTAAACTGTACTCTAATTCAAGTATTCTGTCCTAAATAATTTCATTAGCACTCAATAATATATGACTATCGAATGTTTATTTTTATTTTTAAACTTTAGAAGTTTTTCAATTCTTTCAACACAAAAAAATTAAACATATTAATGCCAAATTTTTTAACGTTCCTTTATTTTTTTTTACGTTTACCGACACTGATTGCGATTTGCAGGATATAATGCCATTAATAGAAACCTTTCACAATTTTTAAAAATCAATTAATTCAAGTAATTTTCTGAATTCTCCCTTTGTATATAAATGTCATGCACTTTATTTTGGCTTTGCTAAAATCAATTTGCAACAAAACATTTATTATTATTGTCGATAAGATAATAATTATTCCATCTAGTTCTATTGTTTTATGTATTTTCCATTTGTTGGGCATATTTGATTGAACGTATCGAATATGTGCAAAGAAGATTAACCAAATCCATTGCAGCAGTTCGAAACCACCATTATCTCATCCGTCTCAAACTCCTCGGACTCTTCAACGATGCTTTCAAACGAATGTTTTCCTTGTAATTTCGCAAAGGCTCTCCCACGAATGTTTCCATCTAATAAACGATAAGCAACATAACAACTAAAAAGGAACGCTCATTCAAATATTCATAACACAATACAATGCAGGTTTGCAGGAATTACCGCAAACAATGAACTTGAAAGACATCGTCATGCAACGTTGCCATGTGAAAAAGTAAAGCCATTTAATCAGTCAATATAGCCATCAACTTGCGCTATAAAACAGAATACTCGCGAGTAACGTGATGGCAATATCAAAACCCTCTTGACTAACTTAAATCTGAAATTATACGTAATGCATATATTTTCAGGAAATAACGTAAATTCTATGATCTACTCAATCATTCTTATGACAGTGTGGTGGTCTTTATGTTACAGCACGTCAAGCGAAATGACTGTTCGTCTTCAGAGAAAGTCCTATTCGAATGTCAATCTGTGCAAAAGTGGTACTCCGATTTATGAAAGATCAGCCAGGTCAGCGATCGAATGTTTCAGATTTTGTCAAATTCAACTTGGAAACAATTGCAAGAGCTTCAGATATATACGAAGAGAATCAAAATGTGCTCTTTATCAAGATGTCATTCGTTATGACTACAATGAAAGTGTTAATGGAACATGCAAAGGCTACCAGATTATGCCCGGCAAGATCTTATATTTTTTTATTGAACCGAATATAGATATAGATCAGAGTATGTTTATTTAGATATATATATATATATAGAAATATAACAAAATCTGAATAATTACCTCAAGATTTATTTCGAAGGGATTGCTATTTAGACAATATTTTATAGTTTGCATTAAGTTCCTGTGATTTCGGTCATCTAAATGCAAGTGTCATTGTATTATTAATTAGAATATTCTAATTTTGGTAATTTAGTGGTTGCAGTATACATATTTTGTAATTAATAAATGTAAAAAAAATTAAACAGGTTGTCCAAGTGGATTCAGATATTTGATCGAAGTTAACAAGTGCGTCCAAATGAAGATTGGAGCTTGGAATTGGTCTGAGGCTAGAACTCAGTGCAATAACTTGCATCCTCTGTCTCACCCAATCATTTTGGATTACATGTTGGATGCGGATATGGCTTATCAATATTTCCAAGCCGAAAGTAATTAAATTATATTTATTTTTTATTTCACACTTCACGTATTTGATTTATAATAGTGTATTTAACATAACAAAGAAGTATGTAGTATAGGCAGCCCCGTCGACATCACGAACATCGTATGTCTTAAGTGGGGAGATGTTGAGAACCCCTAGGAAGTCTTTCAAGTTGAAATTCCTCCATGGTCGTTGCAAGTGAGTTTTATAAAAGGGGAGGGTGTCGTCCCAAAAGCAGATGATAGATACGACATTATTCGGAGAAGGGTCCAAAATATTTTTTTTAAAATAAAATCAAAGTAACAAAAGCAACATTATATATATATACCATTATTATAATTCCAGTTTTGCCTAAGTGTGTCATTGGCCTTTCGATACAATACTATTGGACAGCAGGTATCAGTCCTTACATTAATAGTGTGCGCCAACCATTCCAGTGGAATCCATTTCCCGGTTTTGTTCGCAAGTTGAATTCGACAACTCCATGGGCACCTAGCGAACCAAATTCTCGCCTAGATGGAAAGGTTTATTGCATTCATCAATCCAATGTAAGGGGCTTGGATGATTACCCATGTGCAACTAAAATTTGCGTTCTCTGTGAAATTGACATGCCATAAATGCCCTTAGAAGGGTATTTTGCATTTTAAATAATGTGTAGATGCAGGCAACTTTTAATTTGGAGACATTTTAATAACATCATGACATTGACTATTACTTTTGTCATCTATCCACCGTTAAATTCAACTGTTACCTTATATTTAAACTGCAAATAATTCCGATCTTGTATCTTGTAGAGACCTAGCGAATATTTCAGGAGTAAATGTTCCGTGTATTTCACCATTTCGTCATTTCAAATAAATGAATATTGTTGAATAATTTATAATTGCACCAAATAATACATTGGTCGATAGTTTTGTGATTGTGCAAATTGGGTTTATTGGGTTAAAATATTTTTTAGAGAATAAATAAGATATTTTATTTATTTAGGCGCGGAAGATGATAAAATAAAGAAATGCATTAATTTAAAAGTTGACAAATTGTTGACAAAAGTTGATTTAATCTAGTTTTTATGAATAGGTTATTATAAGTGACTTGTCAGACCATTAGTGAATGCCGCACCATGCTTGAGCATTCGTGATGCTATTCACAACATATCGGAATAATTTAATTAATGAAATAATTTTTATTGACCAATTTTCTTGGTTTTTTAATGATGTTATGAATCAAAATCTTTAAAACAAAGAAAAACGATTAATTATTTGAAATCACAAGAGAGCTTTTATCAGTCTTTTATTTTATTTTATTTATTTTTTTTTCTGAGTTGGATGTTCTTAGAACACGCGACTAAAAAGAACATGCTCGGCAGTAGTGATCAATAGATGGCACTTTTTGAGTTAATTGGTGAGATTATATTTGTAAAATTATATTAGCTTGCTTTAGAGCAATGTCATCAAAATACATAACCTATGTGTCATTTGTACACTACATTATATAATTTACAATTTTTTAATTTGTGACCCTATTATATTTTGGCGTTAACAAATAAAATTGATGCCTGGTTTTTAGTTGTCTCTCTAACTGCTTATCCAGGTGCATAACATAGGTTGAGTTTTTTTAATTTAGAAACTTCTGCTTTATTAAAAATGTATGCTTAGCAGAACATCTTTTTAAAAACATTATACATTCTTAAATATAACTGATTCAATGGAGCTAAACAGAGGTTAACACAAACTATGAACTTGAAGACATTGTCATGCAACGTTGCCTCGGCGGCAATTCAAGGCCATTTGAAAATACATCTCAATATTGCCAGTATCCACGTTGAGCTCTAAAAATAGAATACTCGCGATACTGATATCAAAATCCTGAAATTGTATTAAATTCAATATCATACCTAATGCATATTAATTAAATTGAGTAGGTTATATTTATAAAATTACATTATCATGATTTAAAGCAAGACATAACCTTTGGGACGCTCGTAGTACATGCATTTATTTAATATGTGACCCTCCCTATTATATATTATCGTTGTCAATAAAAATTGATTACTGGTTCTTAGCAATCTCTCTCTAACGGCTTATTCAGGTTCATAACAAAGCTTGAGGTTTTTTTTACATTAAGAAGGTTGAAAATGGAAATATGTAAGAACCTAATTCTTATTCACTTTCTTTTGATAATTGTGTTCATTTTAAATACGTGACTGATTAAACGATTGTGATTGCTGGATTTAGATGTGTGTTCTCTGTGAGATTGATATGTCTTGACCTTTGTTATTGTTATGACAAGCTTCAATTAGATTTGCTTAAAATGAACTCGAGCTCTGTAGCTTCTAATAGATTTATATCATCAAATGCTGCAAGATTTATTAGTTTTATTAAGTTTTATTAAAAATAGATTTTGAGATAACTTGTGATAACAAGCCACTTAATTAATTTCCACTTTGCCATAATATCAAACGTCAAAGTATTTGATATCAATATTATTATTGCAGGTAATTCAATCATAAGTTGAAAAACTATTCTTTTTAAAGTCACATTTTGGCTCATTAAATTTTTTAAATTTTTAAAACCAGATTGTCCTGTTGGATTTAAATATTTAATCGAAGGAAATAAATGCATCAAAATGATGGTTGGCGAATGGCATTGGTACACAGACAGGCAATTGTGCAACTCTTTGCATCCTCGTTCTCATCCTGTTATTGTGGATCTCAAGAATGATTCTCTGCTGTTCTTTTGTTTCCTCAAAAAAGAAAGCAAGCATTAACTCTGCAATGCCTTGTTTTATTTTAAATAAAAATTATATTATGTATATTTTAAATAATATATTATACAATGTGCAATAATAACATCATGCTTTTGTTTGATCAGTTATACCAAATTGTCCGAATGGCAATGTTCAAGGACGTTATACATATTGGTCTGCTGGCTTCAGCCCTTACGTAAACGGATTGCGACAACAATTCCAATAGAGTCTTTTTCCAGGTGTTGATCAGCCGTTGAAAGCCACAACACCTTGGTCTCCTGAAGAACCAAATTCTTATTCATTGTCAAGTGATAACTGCATTAAATCATTTGGTAAACTCACATTAGACGATTATTACTGCAGTTATGAGATTTGCATTTTCTGTGAGATTGAAATGTTTTGACATATTTATTTTCAATTGAATTAAAATGCACTCGAGATCTACTACTTTCAATATCTTTATAACTTTTATCATATGACGTTAAATATTTATATTAGTCATATGATGGCCTTTAAACAAATAATTAAATACAATTACACTTTTTGCATACGAATAAATTGTCTAAAAGAAATTAATTGATCAATAAAGCTTTTCTGCGACGTTTATTGAATATGTCAAATAAGTGAAAAACAAAACGAACATTTTAAAGTTATATATACATATACATTAACTGAAATTAAAGTCTTTAGGGTTTCTATGAAGTCCTTTGTGGTGTTAGTTAAGAAAAGATAAAATTAATAAAGGCTAAAGTTGAATAAAGTAAAACTTATTTAAATTTGTTCCCCTGACTTAAATCCTATAGAAAATGTCTGGGGAATGTTGACAAGACTTGTTTACAACAATGAAAGGCAGTTTCACTCAAAATCTGACCTGGAAAACGCCTTTGGGAGTGTTTGGAAAGAACTGGACAAAAAACTACTAAAATTTCACTCGATTTCTCAACTTTATTTTAATTGAAATTAAGGAAACTGATGAAATGCAAAAATGCAAAATTTTACATACTATGTATAATGCCTATTGTTTTGCCTTTAAATACTATTAATTTGTTAATCCTACTTCTAATTTGTGGATCACAATGATAGAGGAAGCGTTTCGTTTCGTTAAGACTGACCTTTGAGTTTGTGTTTAATGTTTTTTGTTAAATACAATTTATCCAAATTAATAAATAAAAAAATTATGAAGTTATTTATTTCACTTACAAATAAATAATTGTGCATTATTATTTACAAGTTATTTGATATTTTTCATTGTATTGAAAAATTTACAAAAAATTAATTTAATTACGACAGAACATGTCTTATTTCTATTAGCAAAGTTAATCCCGAAGTTACGAATCTGACATAAAAATAATGAAAACTGTTCTCTAATTAAAGTATCGTGTAATAAATAATTTCATTAATCAATAATCCATTTCCCGGTTTTGTTCGCCAGTTGAAATCGACAATTCCATGAGGACCTAGCTAAACAAATTCTCTTCCAGATGGATAAATTTATTGCATTCATCAAATCAATGTAAGTGGCTTGGATGATTACCTATGTGTAAAAAAATTGTTCTCTAATTAAAGTATTGTGTCCTAAATAATTTCATTAGCACTCAATAATCTATGACTATCGAATGTTTATTTTTTGTTTTTCAACTTAAGATGTTTTACAATTCTTTCAACATAAAAAAAATTAAACATATTAATGTCAAAATTTATAAACATTATTCTCAGTTCCTTTAAATTGTTGTTTTGTGAAATACTCTTACCAACCGGCGATAGCGATTTGCAGGATATAATTCCAATAATAGAGTCCTTTCACCATTTTTAAAAAACAAATTCAAGTTATTTTCTGAATTTTCCCTTTCTACATGTCATGCAATTTTTTTAGGCTTTGCTAAAATCAATTTGCAACAAATCATTTATTAACTCGTTTTAGATAAGATAATAATTAATCTATTTATTTTATCTGCTTATCATTTGTTAATATTTTAAATCTATCTCTTAAAATTGTTTTATTTTGTTTAAACTCTTGCTACTCATGTTAAAAAGGTGCAAACTAATATAATAGATGCCAAAGATAAAATTGAAAACTGTGATGAAAAATTAAAAAGAAGAAACAACATAGTCATTTATAATGTGCCAGATAATTCTAATGCAAATGATAAAGACATTATTTTGAACTTATTATAACACTGAACAAGAACTAGATGCGACCTTGAAAGATTTCTTTAGGATGGGCAAAAGAGGAGATGGTGCTACTTTTTTAAACAGTACTAATACTTTTTAAACTGGAAAATGACACAGCCAAATACTTGATAATGGAAAACAGTTTCAATCTAAAAAAAAAGTGTTGCATTTAAGAATGCCGTGCTAAACCATTATTCATTATTCAAATTTGCAATAATTTTATTTGAGTAATTTTAAAAATATCAAAATAATATATATTGCCCAAGGCAAAGAAGAGGAACCACTTGTGCCACGAAAGAGATCAGTCTCATCTACTGTAACGAGGGCTTTAGCTCGTTATAGAGCTGAATCGGAGAAAGCAGAAAGCTGGCTGTCCGTTGGATTGTTGGAGAGACTTTGCATCACACGACCTGGTTGCTAAGCTGGCATTCAAATACCGCCAGCAACCACAGTGCCTTGTAAACGTTTTTTTCTTTATCTGGCCATGTTGTAAATAGCAAACAACATAAACAGGCTAGTTTGCCTCAGCAACTGGCTTAATAAACTTTAAATCACCCTAAATAAAATGTTTTGATGAAAAGTTGAAGTGTTTTTGAAAATCAATTAGATAATAGGATGGCGCGATTAAAAATGCGTTAACTACGATTTAAATAATTATTCTTGCGACTAATCGCGATTGAAAATATTAATCGCCCTGCAGCCATAGATCTATTATGCTTTAGACATAAACAATATGGTAGCGATTTTAAAAGCCTGCTAGCCTTAAACTCAACTCAAGCTGGGTTACAACACGTGACAACGTTTAGTGAAAGTTCGCAGGAACCCAAAATTCTAAAATTTAGACTTTAAACAAAATAAGACTTTTTAAAATATGTCTATTCACGACAAGGGCACGTTCAACATTCGAATTTTTTCAACAAAGCCACATTATATTTTTCTAAAGATATTGAGAAATGTTCGGTGCAAAACATTAGCATGTTTTCATCCGGAAAACGTTTGTTTGTAAATTCTAAAGATATCCTAAAGAATCAATGGTTCAGACAATAAAACACAGTAAACAATTAAAGAAAATATATTTTCTTAAAATCTGAAAGCAACTGAATTTATAATTAGATTTAATATTAAAGGCATAATTTCAATAAAACTCAGCCAGAAATAATGAATTTTTAATCGGGGTACCCCACTGAAAAAAAAACATTTTGTCTGCATTAATTTTATCCAAGAAATAAACAAGATCGTGACCAAACAAACTTTACACAAGTTAAATGATAGATAAAATAGGTTTAATTCATAAATCAGGTATAAAATACAAGTCATTTTAATTTTGGCATGAGCGTAACAGATTGACTCGATTATAGTCATTGCAAAAATCTGTTTCTAAAACAAATTTTCAACTTCAAAAAGGTTTAAACAACAATTGTTAAATAAATAATTAGAAAGTTTTTTCCAATCGAATTGAGTTAAAATTCTCAAATCAAGTCCAATTCGCAGAGGACGCACTGCAACCGAGAGCAATAGAAATCATCTAATCCACGATTGTTCAAGAAATTCAAACAATAAATTAAGCCATCTGCAGGAGAATTTGGTTCTCCAGAATCCCAAAGAACTTCGGATTCCAATGGCAGTGTGACACCTGGAAAAGGATTCCATTGGAATGGCTGTCGTTTGCCGTTAATGTACGAATTGATTCCGGCTGTCCAAAACAAGGTCGACATTGGATGTGCTGGATTGCGGCAATTTGGTAGGACTGCAAATACGTTTTGTCGACTTATTTTCACTTTCTTTAATTATTTAATGTAAAATATTCATTTGATTGTTTAAAATGTTCATTTATGAATTGCGAAATAAAAAGTAAAAAAATAAATACAAATATGTAATGCATTACTCTCAGCTTGGATGTAAAGAGAAAACAGTTGTGCATCATTCTTGGAATTCACAATAACAGGATGACAGCTAGGATTCAGTTTATTGCATGATGTCCTGGCTATGGACCAATTCCTGTTGCCAATAAGCGTTTTGACACACTTGTTGCCTTCAACTAAATATCTGAATCCTTTTGGACAATCTGTTGATAAATGAGCTATGCATTGATATTAATCATTTTATTTAACTGATTTAAGTAACCTGTGCCACTTATTTTTTTAAATTTTAACTGATTCATTTATGATCTTATTTATATCATTAAAAATACTTTGTCATGCCAAAGGGCTTAATGTGAACTTGTGTCTAAAAGAACAAAACGATTAGAGATATTAATCTTTTTTATCTCAAACTTTCCAACAAATATTTCAATTCATTTCATAAATTGAGGTTTTTTTAAGTAATGTTGGAATACACGGGTTTTAAATTAAATTGCATTTTCCTGTGAAAAATAATTCGACATTCAAGATTTGTTATCATAAATAAGTTGTATGACATTAAAATTAAATTTAAAGATCTGGAGGAATATGATAGAAAACAACATTTATAAATTTCTAATGAATTATACTTTGAACTCATGCTTACATGATGTTATGAACAAGAACAACTACATATACATAGACATTTTTGAAAATGATTAAGATTTAAAACTAACCCGTTATTGATTGGTAACCTGTGCATTCATTACTGGGGAAGCTAATGTAATCATACCGAATGACATCTTGATAAACAGAACATTTTTTCTCTGCCAAGCGATACTTGAAACTCCTGCACTTGTCCCTAAGAAGAATTTGACAGAATGAGAAGCATTCGATTTTAGATCTAGTCGAAGTTTCATAAACTGGAGTGCTGCTTTTACACAACTGAATTCTCGAATATGTTCCCTTTTGAATTTGAAAGTACGCTTCATGTGATGACTGATATATCAGTGATACACTTAACATAATTCTCATAACGCTTAACAGCCTCATTCTGTATTTTAACAAATTGGACTTATATGCTTAGAGAAAGAAGCATGAGAATAATTTAAAATAATTTGTATTTCAACTGATCACGGTTAAAATACGATTGTTTGCGTGATTGGGAGAAATAAATACTAGCGATTATGCGAATATGCAAGCGAAGCCTATTGACGACTCTTTTCTTTATAAGAAAGACTTCATACAGCGTGCATATAATTGAGCAGTTAAGGAAAATATATCTCATTAGAATTATTATACCTCCCCTTCACCTATAAAAAATTATTTGGAAGAGGTTGAATAGAAATTTCCTTTTCTTTCCTGTCAGCATCAAAATAACAATAAAAGTTAATGCATAATTACTCATTTCAATTTTGAACTCTAATGTTCATGGGCCCCCTAAATGTTTTTAGGCCTCCTTGCGGAGTTCTGGCTGCACCCTTCTCTACATTTGTTTAAGCAATGCAGTGGAAATCTGGTGATTTTGAAATGTTTGCATGTTTATTAATGAAGAATGCAATCGAAAATAATGCATTTATAAATTGTTTGTTTATTTCAACAATCTTCATTGCAGTTGGCGGCGAAATCACCGAAGAATTGATCGAGAGCCATTTCTGAACGATTTAAAGTTATTTTCTCAAATGCCTTTATATTGTACAATCAATAATAGTTCATTCCTTTTCATTATCAATCATCATCTCAAAATCCATCTAAATATAATAACATCAATTGACGGCTCCATATAATAAAAGTATTTCCTGGATAAGAAGTAACGCCATAGCTGAACAAATAAACATCAAAAGCATTTTGATTCCATTCACTTTGTCTGATGAATAAATAGATGTTAAATTAATTTAAATTAAAAAAATTAGTTTAAGCACAAGTGACTAGCGATATAAAGCGCATGGTAAATGTGATAAATATCAACTACAGTGTTCAAAATGAATTGGCCCTCGGTCACCAGGCATGATAAAATTGACCCTTCATAAAATATAGTTGAACATTCAATGCGGTTTTGTATCATCAAAATTTTATTTTTTATTTCGAATTGCGACATGTTTACTTTAAGGTAACCATAACAGTATGTTTAGTATCGAATACATAACCATATGCAGTAATTTTTTTGGATACTTATTTGGTCGTCTTTGC
The DNA here is from genome assembly GCA_021613335.1 of Whitmania pigra. NCBI lineage: Eukaryota > Metazoa > Annelida > Clitellata > Hirudinida > Haemopidae > Whitmania > Whitmania pigra. Next base: position 266,465 of record JAJTWR010000051.1, read on the forward strand.
CTAAGACATACTCATTAGACTTTTATTACAAAAACGAATCTTGTTGTGAAGTGCTGTACAGTACTGTTGTAGTAATGGTTTCATATGAAAAGAGCTATCGCTTTTCTACAACTACTGTATTTCTCGAGTAATTCGAGTATGATTTTCGTTTGAGTTAGTTGTAGTTGTGTTGTCGTACATCAATTAGTTGTCGAAATGAAACAAACCTCTGTCGTCCTTTAAAATTTAGACAAAAACCAATTAGCAATTCCTATTGTGTAACTCAAATCAAAGGCATAAATTTATAGCATATTTTTGTAAATATGGTTTGGTATTGTACGAATATGCATAGCGTCAGAGGCGCTTCTTGTAACCATTTATCTAGCGCTTCTTCCCAAGGGCGCTGGCGGCTGTGCAGGCTGGGTTTCGAACACGACACATTACGACTGTTGCCATCACCGACTTATGCAGGCACGTAACCCATTCGGCTAACCTGCACGCCCTAATGGTCAGAATGACCCCTCAGAATGAGATCGATTCAGCAGATCGTTTAAAATCTTTGACTGCGATTAACAGCGGGTTTAAATTTTTTAATCTCACCATCGTATTTTGCAATTAATTTCCCAATACACTTCTAAAAAAAATGTTATTCAATCAAAGTGATTTATAAAGTTTTTGTTGCACATTAGTCCATATTCCGCCGGTTGCTGAGGGCAACGAGTCTGTTTATGTTGTGTGGAGATAGAAAGGTATGATTTGCTGCTCAAAATATGCCCAGTAAGAGCAAATAAGTGTTCACATGACTCAATGGTTGCTGGTAAAGCACAGCATGCGGCTTTGCTTCTTGATCATTTACAATGTGGAGTTCCATAGAATGGAGCTATCTTGTATCATAGACTCAGATTCCTGATTCAATTTATTCCTGACCAGATGTTAAAGCGAATCTTCTATCAGAATTCAACAAAGACATTTTGGACATTTTGCAATTTATATCAATCAAAGATTACTTTTTATGGAATTTTATTTTCAAAAAAATATTTCCCTGCAATTCAACCACATCCAACTTACTTACATTCAAAATTTACAATTTAAACATTGAAACAATAATTTAATTTGCGTTATCATGCATTGCATCTAACCTAGCGTGCAAAGGACCTTTCCTGAAGTCTATTGAGTAAGCAAGACAACAAATACCAAGAAATTGTCAAAGAGGTCGGGGAGTTCTTCTGAAATTTTCTGCTGCAGTACAATTAGGCAGGATAATAGTTCGGGGAACTGACTTCCAATAGCAAAGATGCTATTGTATGACGTACGCTTATTACGATTGGCACACAAGTGTGCAACTCTTGGCATCCTCGTTCTCATCCTGGTATTGTGGATCTCAAGAATGATTTTCTGTTGTTTCTGTTGTTTCTCGAGATGATGTGGTTAAAATATGAATTATTATAGTAATAATAATGATGATGATGATGTTAATAACAATAACAATAACAACAACAATAATAATAATAGTAATAACGACATCAACATTTCTTTGCCAGTTCTACCATATTGTTGAAGCTCCTTCAGTCCAATCAACGGCTCGCAATTAATTACAATTCCATTGGAGTACCTATCAAGGTGGGGTTCTATCTTTTAAGCCCAAAACACCATGAAATTACGGGAAACCAAATTGTCTTACATATTTAAGTAGGCATTGCATGCAATGTGGTTACAGGTGCAATCTAGATGATTTTTAATGCAAAATTTACATTTTTCTGACATGTTTTACACTTAACTTTATTTTTCTTTTTTTTATTATTGAATTAGTCTCCATCTGCTGTGACATTGTTATCATAATTTCTGATATTTTAAACCTGTTGCTCTAAAACGCTAATTCATGTTTTAAAATTGTTAATTTTACATCAGAATTACTTGGGTTTTTTTTGAAACAATCTTTGGGAATATTGTTATCAATGATTTTCCAAACTTTTTCAAAATTTGGAAAATTTTATGAAACGCTTTTAATTAATGCTTATTGTGATTTGTGAAAGACACGTCGATAGAAAAGACTTCTATTGTGGCGGCATAAAAAGCATAAAATTTCGTCAATAAAATAAATTTTGTGCACCCAAAGAAATTTAAATTATAGGTGCATGTTATCTAAAAAAAGAAACTGATAAAGTGCAAAATGCAAAATTTTTTAAATTGTATATATTGCATATTGCTTATTTATCTTATGTTTTCTTTACATACTATTAATTTGTTAATCCTACTGTTAATTTGTGGATCATACTTGATAGCGGAAGAATTTCGTTTCGTTAAGACTCTAGAGTTATATCATTCTGGTTCCTTTTGTGGCTTGTATGTTTGTGTTTATTGATTTTTTGTTGAATTCAATTTATCCAAATTAATAAATAAAAAGTATGAAGTGATTTGTTTTATTTAGAAATAATTTTGCATTATTATTTACAAGTTATTTGATACTTCCATTGTCTTGAATAATCTACAACAATTTAATTTGATTTCATTACGACAAAACATGTCTTATTTCTGTTAGCAAAGTTTATCACCAAGTTTACAAATCTGAGAAAAAAATAATGAAAATTGTTTTCTAACTCAAGTATTCTGTCCTAAATAATTTCGTACATATCACATTTATTACTAAATAATCTATGACTATCGAATGTTTATTTTTATTTCTAAGCTTTAGAAATTTTTCAATACTATCAACATAAAAAAATTAAACATATTAATGCCAAAAGTTTGTAACATTATTCTCAGTCCCTTTAATTTTTTTTTTTTTGTAAAGTACGTTTACCGACACTGATTGATATTGCGATTTGCAGGATATAATGCCATTAAAAGAATCCTTTCACCCTATTTAAAAATCAAAATCAAGTTATTTTATGAATTTTCCTTTTGTATATGTCACGCACATTTTTTTAATTTGCTAAAATCAATTTACAACAAAACATTTATTAACTCGTTGTCGATAAGATAATAATTATTCTATTTATTTTATCTACGTATCATTTGTTAATATTTTAAATCTATCTCTTAACATTATTTTATTTTGTTAAAAATTGCAATGATTTCGGTTGTTTTAAACCATCTAGTTCTTTTAGAAATGAGTTTGATTTAAGAATTTGTAAAAGTACATTGTTATGTTATTTGAGATCTAGTGGTATTTTATCATATAAAAAAAGATTAAAGATTCCAGCTCTTAAAAACCATCACAAGTTGGCAAGAGTGGAATGGGCCAAAACCATGCTCTCTAACAGAGATGGTTGGGGCAATATTATTTTTTCCGATGAGAAGAAATTTAAACTGGATGGACCTGATAGTCATCAGTTCTACTGGCATGACCTCAGATTAGAAAAAGAAACATTTTTTAGTCAAAATCATGGAGCAGGATCGGTGATGATTTAGGTAGGAATTTCCAGTGAAGGATTGACTGAATTAGCCTTTCTGGATGGAAGACAGTCTTCGGTGGATTACATCAAAGTTTTAGAAGATCATCTGTGTGCCTTTTGGGGAAGATTATTATGGTGAACATTTTATTTTCCAGCAAGATAATGCCCCGATCCACACTTCCAAATTGACAAAGACATTTTTCCACAGGAGAAATTTGAATTTTATTTTTGAAAGTTATGAGTTGGCTAGCTTGTTCCACAGACTTAAATTCTACAAAAAATGTTTAGGGAATGTTGTCAAGACTTGTTCACAACAATGGAAGGCAGTTTCATTCAAAATCTGACCTAGAAAACGCCATTAGGAGTGCCTGAAAAGAACTGGGCAGATAATTCTTAAAAATTCTAATAAAAGCAATGGACAGTAGATGTTTTAAAGTTATTGAAAATAAAGGAGACATTATTTCACATTAAAGTTTATTAAACTTTTTTCCTATTTTTTTCACAAAGTTTTTAGTCATTTTTCGATGATTTTTGCAAGTATTATTTTATGGTTATAGGACGCCCCAAATTATGTTTTTGGAATTTTAAATTTAATGCATAAAAATATTTTGATGAAAATAAAGATAATCACAAATATACAAATACATAACATTAAAATTTCCCCACAATCAAATTTTTCTTTATCGAGTTATTACGAAAGAATGGGATGTCCTTATGGTTTCCGTCCTGCCTGTATCTGATTGAGCATATCCAGTGACGCCGAGGGGGGGGGGGCAGGTGGGGTCACTGCCAGGGGGCCCGCATCTGTAAGGGGGCCCGGCCGGTCCGATCATGTCAATTTTTGCACGTCTCTTCGTTTACCGTAGGCGACAGAACATAATGTCCTAATAGCCCCATAGTTTTACATACTGTAAAATACTTTTATATACTGCCGAACGAACAGTCCATTTCACGTAGGGTGTTTAAACTCTGTATTCTGATGTGAGACGCTAGGGTAAGGTGGTGTAGGACAGTGTTGTAAAAATTACCTCATTTCGGTAACTAGTTACAAGTAAAAGTAATACCTCAAAAAGCTACTTAAGTATAAGTAAGAGTATTGTCTCAAAAATTTACTCAAGTAAAAGTTAAAAGTTACAGGGTCTAAAATTACTTTTAAGTAACAATTACAAGTAACTTTGATGCCGCCATTATTGTGATCATACATCATTCCGTATTATTTAAAAGGAATTGTTTCTCTTATCGTTAAAACAATTACTGGTATTAACTGCTAGTACTAACAGTCATTAAGTAATAACATTTGAACTAATGCATTTTTTTGGTGTTTTTATTATTTATTACATTACAATCACAAATTTTTGTTAATTTTTAACATAACTAAGTCCTCGAATAGTTTGTCACTCATTATGGTCCTTCAGCTGTTCTTTGTCATACCAGCAGAGCTGAATAAATGTTCAACAGCTGCACTAGATGGCAGAGGAGTGTTCAACTGGATAAATAAATTCTTCAGGGTATCGCTTCTAGTAATAATGTTCATGTCATCTGATCGGTCTCGAAGATACTGCATCAGAATATCAGTTGACCTTGTGCAATTGAAGAAACTGTCTTCAATACTGTCAGCATCAGATGAACGAGAGCTCAAAGCTCGTCCATCTTTGCTGCATTATTAGATGCTATTTTGGCTACCAGTTTCTCATCAAGCTTGACAATCGTTGGCAACAGATATCCCGTATTCCTTAACTTCTGTTGGATGCATGCGTTCCACGTGCTTCTTCAAGTTAGATGAAGAACCTTCATATGCTGAACATGTAGTTTTTGTTTCTGTTGGCAGAGTAGGCATGCATACTTCTATGATTTTCCTTTGATTGAAATCTGAACATTTTGTTCAAATACGGCCACGGACTATCTTCACCCTTGTTCCTCTTATCTTCGCTAACGACACTAAAAATGGCTTCAAATGAATCCATACTACGATATATTAAATCTTATATTATTATATGTATATAATATTATATATTAAAAAAGCTTCGGTATGACTAATCCAGAATTTCCGATTTAAAACAAAAACGACCGGCGATAACCACAATAACAAAAGAGCGATGATCGGGAAGGGGAAGGTTCTCGAACGAACCAAAGAATAACAATCTAGAATTTAAATTTTTTTTAAATAAATTAAACTAATTTAAAATGTTATTTATGTTACTTTGTAACGTCTTGCGCCAAAAAGGTAACGAATTAAAAGTATGACCAAAAATAGTAATTTGTTACAAGTAAGAGTACAAAATTTTTTTTGTAATTGTTACAAGTAAAAATTACCAAAAAATGTAATTAATTACAGTAACGAATTACATGTAATTCGATACTGCACTGGTGTAGGACGCCCACACCATTTTAGGCGAAACGGACCATTACAAATTTGATTTGTGTTGTTCCCTAGCAGGAAAGGTTTGATTTACCATCATTTCTATTTCTGTGGAGTTATACACACTAGATTACTGCTAAAGTTGATTTTTGGTCTAAAGAATGTAAAAATCTTACATATTTAATTTGTCAAACTATCACGATATTGAAAGAGCAAATCCATTGCTATAATAAATAACAACAGTTATGTTATTGTGTCATTTAATAATGGCGTCGTAACTAGGAAAAACGCCCACATTTTATAACGCCTTCTTGCAATTTATATAATGGCATTGGACGTCATTTCTGTACCACATGTTAGGTTACAAACCTAACCGTTCATGAAATTTTCTCATATAACTGATGCAGTCGAAAAGTCGGCGCATGTTGAGCGAAGCGTTTATTGTTGCGTCTCTAGGCGACAGGGCTGTGCCCGTAGTTGATGCATCACTTACTCTAGAAGGGAAATTGGTGGGAATTCCATGGATACAGTCGGCCTCTTAGAAATTCAGTCGATATGCTGTTGAATAAGTCTGTCGCCATGCTGAACCGTCTACACGCTTTGAAAATCGATACACTGTTTCCAAACGTTGTCATTATGATACGTATCTTCTGCACGCTTCCGGTTACCGTTGCTCAAGCAGAACGATCTTTCATCACATTGGCCCGAGTTAAAAATTTTCTGAGATCGACAATGTGTCAAGAACGCCTGACCAGCCTTGGAATGCCGGCAGTGGAAGGTCGACTTGCAAGAACGATTGATTACAACAGTATAATTGAACTGTCTACACGTAGAAAAGCCCGCAAAGTTTTGTTGTAGCCATCTCTCTTGCATGTCGTAAAAGTCGGTTCCACATAATTACATCGTTTTTAAGAACTTGTGTAGCTTAATCTCCATCGAAACACCAGTTTGCTTAGTGCACACAAATCTGTACACGTAGCATGTGGCTGGTTATCTTTGAGTAAGGCTGTATGGTGTAACGGTCGTTGCAGGTAAGGACACAATTATGATGAAATGAAACACTCACAAAAAATAGGATCACCGATGATTAGAGTTGGCTAATTTAAAGCGCCTCGCTGCGTGTTTGACCACCAAAAATTACTGCTTTCATTTTGATTAACTGTAAAACAAATAAATTCAAATTAGATGACGATCAGCGTTTACCTTTGCAAAAGTCATTTCTATAATTTAATTTAGTACCGTGTATGCACGAATGTTGAACCTTGATAGTAACATTTACCTCGATTTACAGGTTTTATTATAGCGACAAAATTTCTAAATACGGTCAATTCCGGATATAGTCACGTCCAAAACTGTAGGCTGTTGACTTGACTATAACTGAATATTTACTATAATCGAAAATAGTAAGCTACGTATGGTTTACACGGTGCAAGAGATCAGCTTGACTGTTTCCGAATCTTGACTGTAACCCAGAGGCCTAGCCTGGGTATTTTGCGCCCGGGGCAAACTATAGAATTGGCGCCCTTTTCCATGTCTATATATTTAATCTTACTGCATTACACTACACTTGAAATTGAAATAAAAATTTTAATGGCACAAGGCATCCATTTAAAAGTGAAAAAACGTACTACAAATAGTAGCGCATGCTTCACCCAATCAGTCACAGTCTAAGATGATTTACATGCATAGTAGTCTAATACTGTCTAAAATAGATTTATTTTTCTTGATTTAACAATTGCAAGCTGATCAATAACGTCATCAAAGTCTGTTTTCTCAAGCGTTTCTATACTAAAAAGAGCAAGATCACTGAGACGATCCTGTCCCATTGATGCATTAAGCCTCATTTTGGCGCCTCTGTATCTTAGCGCCCGGGGACATATGTATCCCCCCCCCCCTTAGCTATGCCTCTGCTGTAACCGACTCGACTATACCCGGAATTGACTGTATTTTGACAAGGGGCCCGCAATGATGTTCTGCCCTGGGGCCCTTGTTGGCTCTCGGCGCCCCTGAGCATATCGAATATGTGCAGAGAAGATTTACCAAATCCATTGCAGAAGGTCGAAACCACCACTATCTCATCCGTCTCAAACTCCTCAGACTCTTCAACGATGCTTTCAAACGAATGTTTCCCTTTAATTTCGCAAATGCTCTCCGACGAATGTTTCCATCTAATTTCGTAAATGATTTCCTACGAATGCTTACCTCTCCTTTTGTTAAATACAATAACTTAGTACGACAGTAATTCAACGATAGCCAACAATATCGATTCAAATATCGATGGGCGGAAAAGAGTTGTTCTCTTTACAAAGATGTCATTCGTTATGATTACAATGAAGATGTTAATGGAACATGCAAAGGTTACCAGATTATGCCTGGTGAGATCATATTTTAATTTTTATCATTTAGCCGAATAAAACATATAAGAAATACGGTATCAGAAAAAGGTATATAAAGGTTTATTCCTACAAAATTGACAGACCGCTGTTTGCTCAACCTTTGAGATTTTAAAATAACTTAAAATCTAAGGACATTTTGATTATTTCAATAGAGGATCATTGAAATATTGATTATGGACTACATCGTTGGTAATTTAAAGAAGTTGAAAGAAATGGATAATAAGTAGTTTTCTTATAAGGTGTCACAGTTGAAGGGAACACCCATGTTTCTCCAACATTAGTTTCCCATGATATTGAAATAACCCATGAGTCCGCAAAATAGCAAGTTAACTAATAAGTTTATCAGAACAAGTATTCAGTTAACGGAACTGAATAACAGAAATTTAAGTGTTTAAGATTGAGGTACTTAAAAATGCAAATGGATATTTAAACTTCTGAATAGTTTGGACTCTCGCTGCTTGTCAGGTGATTAGCGAGAATGCTTTCTATAGCAATAATAAAGCTACCATGTGCACGAAAAAGATAATAAATTTCTATTTAATTATATTAGTAATATAAACTTAATTAATCTCAAAAACTGCTTATACAACAATAGGTAGATTTGCGCTAGGAATCGGCTGGGAACCACGGCCCCAGCAAATTTTAACCGGAGTTGTGCCGGGAAAGGCCGTAAATAATGTACAAAAAATTAAACACTTTTTCCAAATGAGAACGTCTATTCCGTCGAATGTCTAATCCAAGTTAACTTAAAGTCTCTCATTTTGGATAAAAGCATTAAGTTTTAGCTGTGGAAGCTCGTGCGAGCGGCTGGTATTTGAACTCCTACTAGAGTCAAAGGTAATAAGTCACTTGTCTATCGACGCCTAGTATTAATAATTCACCGGGGAGTCAGGCGGAGTACAACGAATGACAATTATTTTACAGAATTTTCATTGGACATTAATGTTAATCATGTGACTATGTGGTCAATGTCAAGTAAAGACTATATATGATTACAATTCCCACGATTACTCTTGCACGACAATCCAAAACCCGCGTTGTGAAGCAGACAAGGGTTATGAAATTTTCTTATCCAAACTGAAGTATGATTTAACAGAAGAACTGGAAGCACATTTCCTCACCAATTTGCCAGTCAAGAGAGCAAAGATATTTTACTCTGAAGACGGGAATAGCAGCGGAACAGAAGTGGTGTCCCGTCACAACAGCCCAGCGACAAAATAGCCCCGACAAAACAGCCCCGTCAAAATAGCCCTAGACAAAATAGCCCCCGTCAACTTATTTAAAATAATTTTGTGAGTTGAATACATTAACCGATAATTGGTTCCAAATTTAATTCGAAATTAGTGGTTTGAAGATTTATCGTCTAAAATATTATTATGATTCCGTCTACTTCCTCACTGTACATGGACTTTTCAAGTTGGTATTTATTATAAATTATCCCCACCTTATCATCACGTCATGTGGACATGTAACAAATCCACAAAGAACCACTTCTACCGCTATTTTGACTGGGGCTATACTGAAGGGGCCGTTTTGACGGGGCTGTTTTGACGGGGCTATTTTGTCCTGGGCTATTTTGTCATCGGGCTTTATTGACGGGGCTGTTTTGTCGGGGCTGTTTTGACGGGGCTATTTTGTCTTGGGCTATTTTGGCGCCGGGCTGGTTTGACGGGGCTATTTTGTCGGGGCTATTTTGTCGCCGGGCTGTTATGACGGGGTGCCAACAGAAGTTGTATTTCACAGCATGTTCGATAGATTTCAGCCCTTCTTCATATTTAGAAACAAGACATTGAAATGAAGACGTGTGAGATTAAGATGCGGAGGTGCGACTATCGGACATAAAAATCAACGATTCGAAACAAATCTCTCGAGAATATGAGGGATTTAAGAGCTTGAAATGTCCAGTAAAAGCGAGAGATGATCACGCAAGTAAACAGCAGCAGATAAAGTGCAGCAAGAAAAGGTTAACGACGTTGCATCACGATATCATTAAACAACTTCACCATAAAAATATGTACGTGGTTGTCTAATTCTGCAACTGCTCGAAGAAAAGATAAGAATTTTTGTTAATGGTCACAATATCCCCATCATTCCTAACACATTATTTTTAATATCTTAATTTTAAAAAATAATTATTTTACATCTAATAGATTTGGCTACATTTCATTTTCAGTATTATTAACGGCAATAACCCCTAGAGAAATTATGAGTCAAATTTATTAAAGAACTGTACATGAAACTGTAGAAATGTATAAAGTGAAACCATGGCATACTTTAAAACCTTTTAGTTTATTTTTATTTCAATGCCATCAAATAACGATAACATCTGGACCATGTCTTGAAAGGTCTAGGCAATAACTGACCCAGCGAATTACTTGAGAGACTAATATTGCATGTCGTAATCTATTAGCTTGACTTAACTTTGACTTCACTGTCAATAAGGTTCAGTCTAAGTGGAATAAGTGAAAATTTAATCAAAATAAATAAATAAAAAACTACAAAATGGAAACTTTTAATGATAGATTTTGAGATAACTTGTGATAACAAGCCACTTAATTTCTATTTTGCCATAATATCAAAAGTCAAAGTATTTGTTATTAATATTATTATTATTGCAGGTAATTAAATCATAAGTTGAAAAACTATTTTTTTTAAAGTCACATTTTGTCTCGTTAAATTTAAAAAATTTTTAAAACCAGATTGTCCTGTTGGATTTAAATATTTGATCGAAGGAAACAAATGCATCAAAATGATGGTTGGGGCTTGGGATTGGTACACAGGCAGACTTCACTGTCAATAAGGTTCAGTCTAAGTCGAATAAGTGAAAATTTAATCAGAATAAATAAATAAAAAACTACGAAATGGATCCTTTTGATGATAGATTTTAAGATAACTTGTGATAATAAGCCACTTAATTAATTTCCATTTTGCCATAATATCAAACGTCAAAGTATTTGTTATTAATATTGTTATTATTGCAGGTAATTCAATCATAAGTTGAAAAACTATTCTTTTTAAAGTCACATTTTGGCTCATGTTAAATTTAAAAAATTTTTAAAACCAGATTTAAAAAAAAAAATAGCCGAGCAGCAACGTTTGAATGCTGTATGGCTATGATAATGATCCACACAAGTTGACAAAGACATTTTTCCAGAGCAGAAATTTGAAAGTTATGAGTTGGTCAGCTTGTTCCCCTGACTTAAATCCTATAGAAAATGTCTGGGGAATGTTGTCAAGACTTGTTTACAGCAATGGAAGGCAGTTTCACTAAAAATCTGACATGGAAAACGCCTTTGGGAGTGTTTGGAAAGAACTAGACAAAAAATTACTAAAATTTCACTTGATTTCGCAACTTTATTTAATTGAAATTAAGGAAACTTGCAGAAACTGATGAAATGCAAAAATGCAAAATTTTACATACTATGTATAATGCCTATTGTTTCTTTAAATACTTTTAATTTGTTAACCCTACTGCTAAGTTTTGGATCACATTGATAGAGGAAGCGTTTCGTTTCGTTAAGACTGACCTTTGAGTTATATCGATGTGGTTCATTTTGTGGCTTCTACGTTTGTGTTTAATGTTGTTTTGTTAAATACAATTTATCCAAATTAATAAATAAAAAAATTATGAAGTGATTTATTTCACTTACAAATAAATAATTATTATTTGATATTTTTCATTGTAATTGAAGAATTTATAAAATTTAATTTAATTCGACAGACATGTCTTATTTCTATTAGCAAAGTTAATCACGAAGTTACGAATCTGACATAAAAATAATGAAAACTGTTCTCTAATTAAAGTAATGTGTCCTAAATAATTTCATAATCCATTTCCCGGTTTTGTTCGCCAGTTGAAATCGACAATTCCATGAGGACCTAGCTAAACAAATTCTCTTCCAGATGGATAAATTTATTGCATTCATCAAATCAATGTAAGTGGCTTGGATGATTACCTATGTGTAAATAAAATTGTTCTCTAATTAAAGTATTGTGCCCTAAATAATTTCATTAGCACTCAATAATCTATGACTATCGAATGTTTATTTTTTGTTTTTCAACTTAAGATGTTTTACAATTCTTTCAACATAAAAAAAAATTAAACATATTAATGTCAAAATTTATAAACATTATTCTCAGTTCCTTTAAATTGTTGTTTTGTGAAATACTCTTACCAACCGGCGATAGAGATTTGCAGGATATAATTCCAATAATAGAGTCCTTTCACCATTTTTAAAAAACAAATTCAAGTTATTTTCTGAATTTTCCCTTTCTACATGTCATGCAATTTTTTTAGGCTTTGCTAAAATCAATTTGCAACAAATCATTTATTAACTCGTTTTAGATAAGATAATAATTAATCTATTTATTTTATCTGCTTATCTCTTCTATCTCTTAAAATTGTTTTATTTTGTTTAAACTCTTGCTACCCATGTTAAAAAGGTGCAAACTAATATAATAGATGCCAAAGATAAAATTGAAAACTGTGATGAAAAATTAAAAAGAAGGAACAACATGGTCATTTATAATGTGCCAGATAATTCTAATGCAAATGATAAAGACATTATTTTGAACTTATTATAACACTGAACAAGAACTAGATGCGACCTTGAAAGATTTCTTTAGGATGGGCAAAAGAGGAGATGGTGCTACTTTTTTAAACAGTACTAGTACTTTTTAAACTGGAAAATGACACAGCCAAATACTTGATAATGGAAAACAGTTTCAATCTAAAAAAAAGTGTTTGCATTTAAGAATGCCGTGCTAAACCATTATTCATTATTCAAATTTGCAATAATTTTATTTGAGTAATTTTAAAGATATCAAAATAATATATATTGCCCAAGGCAAAGAAGAGGAAGATTTTCTACAAATATTCCAGTGACTCTGATGATGAGGAACCACTTGTGCCACGAAAGAGATCAGTCTCACCATCTGTAACGAGGGCTTTAGCTCGTTATAGAGTTGAATCGGAGAAAGCAGAAAGCTGGCTGTCCGTTGGAATGTTGGAGAAACTTCGCATCACACGACCTGGTTGCTAAGCTGGCATTCAAATACCGCCAGCAACCACAGTGCCTTGCAAACGTTTTTTTTCTTTATCTGGCCATGTTGTAAATAGCAAACGTGCATCCCTTTCTCCAGACAACATAAACAGGCTAGTTTGCCTCAGCAACTGGCTTAAAAACTTTAAATTACCCTAAATAAAATTTTTTGATGAAAGTTGAAGTGTTTTTGAAAATTAATTAGATAATAGGATGGCGCGATTAAAAATGCGTTAACTACGATTTAAATAATTATTCTTGCGACTAATCGCGATTGAAAATATTGATCGATCTGCAGCCATAGTTTAAACATAAACGCTCTGGTAGCGATTTTATAAACCTGCTAGCTTTATGCAAATCAACTCATGTTGGGTTACAACACGTGACAACGTTTAGTGAAAGTTCGCAGGAACCCAAAATTCTAAAATTTAGACTTTAAACAAAATAAGATTTTTTAAAATATGTCTATTCACGACAAGAGCACGCTCAACGTTCGAATTTTTTCAACAAAGCCACATTATATTTTTCTAAAGATATTGAGAAATGTTCGGTGCAAAACATTAGCATGTTTTCATCCGGAAAGCGTTTGTTTGTAAATTCTAAAGATATCCTAAAGAATCAATGGTTCAGATAATAAAACACAGTAAACAATTAAAGAAAATATATTTTCTTAAAATTGGAAAGCAACTGAATTTATAATTAGATTTAATTTGAAAGGCATAATTTCAACAAAACACAACCAGAAATAAAGAAATAAAGTGGGTACCCACTGAATAAAACATTTTGTCTGCATTAATTGTATCCAAGAAATAAACAAAATTGTTTAAACGATTAAACAAGAAATTACCAAACAAACTTTACACAAATTAATTGATAGATGAAATAGGTTTAATTCATAAATCAGGTATAAAATACATGTTATTTTAATTTTGGCACGAGCATAACAGATTTAAACTTATTAACTCGATTATAGTCATTGCAAAAATCTGTTTCTAAAACAAATTTTCAACTTCAAAAAAAGTTTCAACAACAATTGTTAAATATATAAATAGAAAGTTTTTTCCAGTCAAATTGAGTTAAAATTCTCAAATCAAGTCCATTTCGCAGAGGACGCACTGCAATCGAGAGCAATAGAAATCATCTAATCCGCGATTGTACTCTAAAATCACACAATAACTTGAGCCATCTGCTGATGAAAGTAGATTTGTTTCTAGCTGGATTTATTAGTAAATTTCTGCATTTATTTTCTCCAAGCAATAAACAAAATCGTGACCACACAATCTTTATACAAGTTAAATCATACTTGAAATAATTTTAATTTATAAATCAGTTATAAAATACAACTTATCTAATATTATCATGAATTTAGCACAATTAAACTTATTGACTCGATTATAGTCATTACAGAAATCTGTTTCAAAGAAAATGTTTTAACTTCAAAAATGTTTCATCCACAATTGTTAAACAAATAAAGAAAGTTTTATTTCATTCGAATTGAGTCCAATTCGCAGAGGACGCACTGCAACCCAGAGCAATTGAAATCATCTAATCCACGATTAAACAAGAAATTAATACAATAACTAGAGCCATCTGCAGGAGAATTTGGTTCTCCAGAATTCCAAGGAACTGTGGATTTCAATGAATTTCAATGAATTGAACTAATTGATTCCAGCTGTCCTAAACATGGTCGAGGTTGGATATGTTGGATTACAGCAATTTGGTAGGACTGCAAAGATGTTTTTGCGACTTATTTTTAACTTGTTTGATTATCTATTGTAAAAGGTACAAGTGTTTGTTTAAAATGCTCATTTATGAATCGCGACATAATAAAGTAAAAAAAATAAATACGAATTATAATGCTTTACTCTCTGCTTGGATGTAAAGAGAAACCAGTTGTTCACCGTTCTTGAGATTCAAAATAACAGGATGACAGCTAGAATTCAATTCATTGCATGCTGTCCTGGCCATGGACCAATTCCAGTTGCCAATAAGCGTTTTGAAACACTTGTTGCCTTCAACCAAATATCTAAATCCTTCTGGACAATCTGTTGATAAATGAGCTATGCATCGATATTAATCATTTTATTTAACTGACTTAAGTAACCTGTGCTACTTATTTTTTTAAATTTTAACTGATTTATTTATGATCTTATTTATATCAATAAAAATACTTTGTCATGCCAAAGGGCTTAATGTGAACTTGTGTTTAAAAAACAAAACGATTAGAGATATTAATCTTTTTATCTCAAACTTTGCAATAAATATTTCATTTCATTTTATAAATTGAGGTTTTTTTAAGTAATGTTGGAATACACGGGTTTTAAATTAAATTGCATTCTCCTGTGAAAAATAATTCGACATTCATTGTTATCATAAAAATGTTGTATGACATTAAAATTAAATTTAAAGATCTGAAGGAATATGATAGAAAAAAATATTTATAAATTTCTAATGAATTATATTTCGAACTCATGCTTACATGATGTAATGAACATGAACAAATACATATAATTAGACATTTCTGAAAATGATTAAGATTTAAAACTAACCCATTATTGATTGGTAATCTGTGCATTCCTTACTGAGGAAGCTAATGTAATCATACCGAATGACATCTTGATAAACAGAACATTTTCTCTCTGCCAAGCGATAATTGAAACTCCTGCACTTGTCCCTAAGAAGAAATTGACAGAATGAGAAGCATTCCATGATAGATCTAGCTCAAGTTGATAAGATAATAATTATTCTATTTATTTTATCTGCTTATCATTTGTTAATCTTTTAAATTTACCTCTTAAAATTGTTTTATTTTGTTAAAAATTGAAAGGATCATGTATGAGCTTTTGCTGATCACCTGAGATAACGTCAGTTGGTTCAAAAGATTAGTATCGCATGCTGACTTTAATCCCTTTTATTTATTAATTGTTGTTGAAATCGATGATTTGTTCGACTTTGATTTGCTTTATTTCTTTTGTTTCGTCGTTGGTTTCCTACGAATGTTTCCCTCTAATTTCATAAATGCTTTCCCATGAATGTTTCCCTCTAATTTCGTAAAATACAATCGGCCAGTAACCCAACGATAACCAACATAACAACTAAAAGTGAACGCTCATTCAACTACGGCATCACAACAAAATACAATGCAGCTTTGCAGGAATTACGCAATTAACTTGAAGACATCGTCATGCAACGTTGCCATGTGAAAAAGCAAAGCCATTTAATCAGTCAATATAGCCATCAACTTGCGCTATAAAACAGAATACTCGCGAGTATCGTGATGGCAATATCAAAACCCCCTAACCTAACTTAAATCTGAAATTATACGTAATGCATATATCTTCAGGAAATAACGTAAATTCTTTGATCTACTCAATCATTCTTATGACAGTGTGGTGGTCTTTATGTTACAGCACGTCAAGCGGAATGACTGTTCGTCTTCAGAAAGGGTCCTATTCGAATATCAATCTGTGCAAAAGTGGTACTCCGATTTATGAAAGATCAGCCAGGTCAGCGATCGAATGTTTCAGATTTTGTCAAATTCTACTTGGAAACAATTGCAAGAGCTTCAGATATATACGAAGAAAATCAAAATGTGCTCTTTATCAAGATATCATTCGTTATGACTACAATGAAAATGTTAATGGAACATGCAAAGGCTACCAGATTATGCCCGGTAAGATCTTATAATTTTTTGTTGTTAAAACGAACATAGATCTAGATTATAGTATGTTTATTTAGATATATATTCAGAAATTTAACAAATTGTTTAAATTAAAAAAATTATTTCAAGGTTTATTTTGAAGGGATTGATAGGCTGCTATTTAGACAAACTATTTTAGAGTTTACATTAAGTTCATGTGATTTCGGTCATCTATATGCAAGTGTCATTGTATTATTAATTAGAATATTTTAATTTTCGTAAAATAGTGGTTTCAGTATGAATATTTTGTAATTAATAAATGTAAAAAAAATTAAACAGGTTGTCCAAGTGGATTCAGATATTTGATCGAAGTTAACAAGTGCGTCCAAATGAAGATTGGAGCTTGGAATTGGTCTGAGGCTAGAACTCAGTGCAATAACTTGCATCCTCTGTCTCACCCAATCATTTTGGATTACATGTTGGATGCGGATATGGCTTATCAATATTTCCAAGCCGAAAGTAATTATAAATTATATTTATTTTTTATTTCACACTTCACGTATTTGATTTATAATAGTGTATTTAACATAACAAAGAAGTATGTAGTATAGGCAGCCCCGTCGATATCACGAACATCGTAAGTCTTAAGTGGGGAGATGTTGAGAACCCCGAGGAAGTCATTCAAGTTGAAATTCTTCCAGGGTCGGTGCAAGTGAGTTTTATAAACGGGAGGGTGTCGTCCCAACAGCAGATGATAGATACAACATGATTTAGAAGGGTACAAAAAACAAAAGTTAAAAATACAACAATTTCGGATTGGCATCATTAAATTACAAGTGCCACAGAAATTGATTTTTGCGCATTATCGTCTTAAGATCACTTATAATTCTCAATGAAATCAAATTGTACAAAAAATGTTTTGCTAATGTTTAGATCAATTATCTACTATTTTAATTTCTAAATCTCCGAATCTTTATTTTTTTGATAGATTGATAGATGTTTCATTTTTTTTTAAATAAAATCAAAGTAACAAAATCAACATTATATATATATATATATACCATTATTATAATTCCAGTTTTGCCTAAGTGTGTAATGTTCATTGGCCTTTCGATACATAACTATTGGACAGCAGGCATCAGTCCTTACATTAAAGGTATGCGCCAGCCATTCCAGTGGAATCCATTTCCCGGTTTTGTTCGCAAGTTGAAATCAACTACTCCGTGGGCACCTGGCGAACCAAATTCTGCTCGAAATGGAATGTTTATTGCATTCATCAAACCAATTTAAGGGGCTTGGATGATTTCATATGTGCAACTAAAATTTGCGTTCTCTGTGAAATTGACATGCCATAGATGCACTTAGAAGGATATTTTGCATTTTGAATACTGAGTAGATGCAGGCAACTTTTAATTTGGAGACATTTTGTAATAATAATCACGACATTGATTATTACTTTTGTCATCTTTCCAGCTTTCCATTCAACTGTTACCTTATATTTAAACTGCAAATAATACTTATTGTGTCTTGCAGATAACTAGCGCATATTTCAAGCTTAAATGTTCCGTGTATTTCACCATTTCGTCATTTCAAATAAATGAACATCGTTGAATAATTTATAACTGCACCAAATATTTGGTCCATAGTCTTGTGATTGTCAAATTGTGTTTAACAAATTTTACAATAAAAATCGATTTATTGAAAAAGGATATTAGTTCTTGTTTTTGAAGTGAATAAGTTGCCAAAATTGAAATTAATCAGTGATGGGATTTAACTACTTAAAAAGTAAAAAGCAGTAGTTATAAAAAAGTAGTTAGTAACTATTTTTAATTAACTACTTTGGTAACTACTTTTATAAAACTTTTATAAAAAAAGTAGTTAGTAACTATTTTTAACTACTTTTCCGTTGACATTTGATAAAATTAATTTTCTGGACAATTGAACAAGACATAATTATTAGCATATTTATTTACACTAGTGCAACATTTTCAACAAAATTTTATTGTCCAAATTAATCAAAAACAGAAGAAACTGTGCTTATAAAATGATGTACCAAATTGTGAAATTGGAAAATTTTTCTTCTACTTTAAAGTAGTTATTAACTAATAGTAACTACTTATAGTTAGTAACTACCCATCACTGAAATTAATAAGTTGCCAAAATTGAAATGAATAGCAAAAATTAGTATTTTTGGATTCACTATAAAGTTAAAAATGTAAAAGTTGTTCTCCCATAAACAGGGACGCCCCCGATGATCTCATTTCATCCTGAGGATCTTTGTTAGTGAAGTGTCTGTTTCGTAATTGAGAGTACTAAATTACTTTGTATAGGTGGATATAAATCAATGAAAACCGCAGAAACAAGCTTTCAAGTTTGGTTTGTGTTCCTCCCAGCGATCTTAGGAAATATGTTTTTTCTGATTTTTTTTTATTTCGTGTTTTCTTGCGCGTTGAAAAAATCTTGGTTGAAGCTCCACTTTCTTATTCGATGACTATTTTGAAGTTTTAACAAAGTCTTGCAAATCACCAGCACATTTCCGCTTTAGTAAAAGCTACTTAATATTCATGTATTCTCTGATTGGATGCTATGCTTCAAAAATTACCGAGCTCGAGGTGGTCGTTCAAAAAACAATGCAAAGCAACTTTACAGGAATTACCGCAATCAATGAACTTGAAGACATCGACATGCAACGTTGCCATGTGAAAAAGCAACGCCATTTGATCAGTCGATATTGCCATCATCATCAACTTGCGCTATAAAACAGAATATTCGCGAGATGTCAATATCAAAAACCCATTGATTAATTTAAATTTGAAATTATACGTAATGCATATATCTTCAGGAAATAACGTAAAATCTATGATCTACTCAATCATTCTTATGACAGTGTGGTCTTTATGTTACAAGCGAAATGACCGTTAATAGTAATAAATGCATGAAAATGATGGTTGGCGGTTGGGAATGCACAGGTAGACAAGTGTGCAACTCTTTGCCTCCTCTTTCTCATCCTGTTATTGTGGATTTCAAGAATGGTTCTCTGCTGTTCTCTCCCTCCGCTTCTTAGAAAAAGGAAGCAAGCATTTCTCGAAATGATTCGGTTATAATAATATAATAATAATAATAATAATAATAATAAATAATAATAATAATAATAATAATAAAATAATAATAATAATAATAATAATATAAAGACATCAACATTTTTTTTACTCAATCAATAATTGATTATCGCTCGTTGGTGTGTGCTCGATATTCGATAACCTGCATTTAAAACACGTTTAAAACACGTTTATAATCGAATTTTGTCAAAAAGTTAATCGTTTGCAAGTTTGAAACAATCCTCTGAAGTTTTAGAAAGCGTTATGCCGAGACCGAGAAGTGCCAAAGACGCCATTTCCGAATTGAAAACGGCGGCCGAACTTCTCGGATTTCATCTATGTGAAAGTTGTCTGAAATCAAACGAGGCTTGTATTAAAAAGTTTGCAGACGAAAATGCCAAAGAACCAAAGAACCAGCTGAAAACCTTGACTGAGGAAGTCGCAGAATTGAAAGTGGTAATCAGAACTGACAAGTTGATGGAGGCCTTTAGTGAGAAAAGAACACAAATTGAAGAACTTCAGCAGAGCCTAAAGGATTTGAACAAAGTCTCAGTGAGAAAACTGGATGAAAATAAGCAGGAAACCAAATTATGGTCAAGTTTATTTGAAAACAAGGTTGAAACCTTGATCACAAAGGTTCAAGGCTCTGTCACAGACACAAAGGATAAAATAGAAATAAACAATGAGAGGCAACGAAGACAGAATATTGTCATAGTCTACAACCTGCCAGAAGATTCTGGAAAGTCCAAAGAAAAAGAACTTGTGTCCAAGCTTCTGAAAGAAGTAACAGGGAAAAAAATTGAAAAAGAAATTCTAGAAATGTATAGAATTGGAAAAAAAGTTGAAGAAGCCTCAAAGCCAAGGCCTGTGTTGATAAAATTTGACAACCTGTTGACCAAGAGCGTGGTTTTGGACAATAGCAACAAATTGAAAGACAGTGAAGTCTTCAACAAAGTTATTCTAAGCCATGATTTGTCAAAAGAAGACAGGGAGATTTACAAGAAATTGTTTGAAGACAAATTAAAAGAGATCAACTTAAAGGGAGGAAGCAAGAAGTTGCTTTTGTTTTTTTTTTTTATTTAGCGTGCATGCACAGTTTCAATGATTTATTTAAGTTAAATTTAACTTATAGTCCCATGGAGATCCCGAGCCATGATGGGGGACTTTAAAAATTTTGGAGGGGTTTTTTTCGGACTGATTATTTATCGGAGGTTCAGATGTTCGGGAAAATAAACTTCGTCAGAAGTCTTATAAAAATAATAATAATAGTAATAATAATAATAATAATAATAATAATAATAATATTAATAATAATATAATAATAATAATAATAATAATAATAATAATAATAATAATAATAATAATAATAAATAATAATAATAATAATAATAATAATAATAATAATAATAATAATAATAATAATAATAATATAATAATAATAATAATAATAATAATAATAATAATAATAATATAATAATAATAATAAACATCAACATTTTTTTTACTAGTTCTAACATATTGTTGGAGTACACAAAGCCCACAACTGTACACATATTGGACAGCTTCTTCAGTCCTTCCATCAACGGCTCGCAATCAATTACAATTTCAGCAATTCCATTGGGGTACTTATCTAGGTGGGGTTCTATCTTTAAAGCCCAAAACACCATAGAATTACGGGAAACCAAATTTTATTGCTTATTTAAGTAGACATTGCATGCAATGTGGTTATAGGTGTAATCTAGATGATTTTTAATGCAACTCTGCGAAGTTGACGTGTTTTTGACATGTTTTACACTGAATTTGTCTCCATCTATTGTGACCCGCAATGTTATTGTTATCATAATTTCTGAAATTTTAAACCTGTTGCTCTAAAAAGCTAATGCATGTTTTCAAATTGTTAATTTAACATCAGAATTACTTGAGTTTTTTTGAAACAATCCTTGGGAATATTGTTATCAACATTTTTCCAAATCTTTTCAAAACTTAAAACATTTTACGAAACGCGTTTAATCAATGCTGATTGTGATTTGTGAAAGACACTTTGATAGAAAAGACTTCTATTGTGGCGGCATGAAAAGCATAAAATTTTGTCAATAAAATTAATTTTGTGCATCCAAAGAAATTTAAATTATAGGTGCATGTTATCTAAAAAAAGAAACTGATGAAATGCAAAATGCAAAATTTTATATATTGTATATATTGCATATTGCTTATTTATCTTATGTTTTTTTTACATACTATTAATTTGTTAATCCTACTGTTAATTTGTGGATCATACTTGATAGCGAAAGCATTTCGTTTCGCTAAGACTGGCCCTTGAGTTGTATCATTCTGGTTCCTTTTGTGGCTTGTATGTTTGTGTTTAATGTTTTTTTTTATTGAATTCAATTTATCCAAAATAATAAATAAAAAGTATGAAGTGATTTATTTTATTTAAAATAATTGAGAATTATTATTTACAAGTTATTTGATATTTTCATTGTATTGAATAATTTACAAAAATTGAATTTAATTACGACAGATCATATCTTATTTCTATTATTAATGTTTATCACGAAATTTACGAATCTGACAGAAAAATAATGAAAACTCTAATTAAACTATTTTCTCCTAAATAATTTCGTACATATCACATTTATCACTCAATAATCTATGACTATCGAATGTTTATTCTTATTTTTTAAACTTTAGAAGTTTTTTAATTCTTTCAACATAAAAAAATGAAACACTTTATTGCCAAAATTTTGTAACATTATTCTCAGTTCCATTATTTTTTTTTTTTAAATACGTTTATAAACACTGATTGCGATTTGCAGGATATAATGCCATTAAAAGAGTCCTTTCACCATTTTTAAAATCAAATTCAAGTTATTTTCTGAATTCTCCTTTTGCATATATATGTCATGCACTTTTTTTTGGCTTTGCTAAAATCGATTTGCAACAAAACATTTATTAACTCGTTGTCGGTAAGATAATAATTATTCTATTTATTTTATCTGCTTATCATTTGTTAATCTTTTAAATTTATCTCTTAAAATTGTTTTATTTTGTTAAAAATTGCGATGGTCATGTTTGAGTTTGCGCTGATCAGCATTTCAGTTGTTTCAAACCACCTAGTTCTATTGTTTTATGTATTTTTCATTTGTTGGGTATATTTGATTGAACATATCGAATATGTGCAGAGAAGATTTAACAAATCTATTCCAGCAGTTCAAAACCACCAATATCTCATCTGTCTCAAACTTCTCGGACTCCAAACTCTACAACGACGACGCATTATTTTAGGTTTATATTTCAAAATTTTGCACGGATTTGCCAAAACTTTTTGAATTACATTAAATGATCTTATTAGCACATGACACGGGGTCATGTCTTAAAACTATAATCAGACAAGTGCAAAATAGATGCCACAAAATTCTCACTTATTAATCGTTTTATAAAACTCTGGAACTCGACCCCCGAAGAGAGGTCCAGCAGGTACGTTTTCACGTTTTAAAAGTTTAGTTTCGCATGCGGACTTCAATCGCTTTTTAATTGTTGTTCACTGAAATTCGAGAAAATCGATGATTTGCTCGACTGCTTTATTTCTTTTGTTTCATTTTCGCTCGTCGTTGCTTTCTCAAGAATGTTTCCCTTTAATTTCGTAATGCTTTCCCACGAATGTTTCCCTCTAATTTCGTAAAATACAAGACTCCTGTAACCCAACGATAACCAGCGTAACAATTAAATTTGAACGCTCATTTAACTACGGCATCACAACACAATACAATGCAGCTTTGCAGGAATTACCGCAAACAATTAACTTGATGACATCGCCAAAAAAAGCAATCATCATCAACTTGCGCTATAAAGCAGCATACTCGCGATTAACGAGATTTCAATATCAAAAACCTATTGATTATCTTAAACATGAAATTATACATAATGCATATATCTTCAGGAAATAACATAAAATCTATTATCTACGCAATCATTCTTATGATCGTGTGGTCTTTATGTTACAGCACGTCAAGCGAAATGACTCTTCGTCTTCAGAAGGGGTCCTATTCGAATATCATCTGTGCAAAAGTGGTACTCCGATTTATGAAAGATCAGCCAGGTCAGCGATCGAAAAAAAAAATTTAAGAGTACTCAGCCGTACTTAAAATGTACTTACTAATAAGTACATAAAAAATGTATTTAAAGTACAAGTACTAAGTTCACAATCGTGAAAGGACTTAAGTATTACAAAGGCAAATGGATAGAAAAAATGTTTTTTGGTTGCTACGACAAACACGTTCAATAAGTCATTAAATTTGTGTAGGTTTCTAAGCCATTGAGTGCGATGCTGTCGACATTTTTGTTGGTTTTGTCATTAATGAATCATTAATGTAGCCAGAATATTTCATGATTTAATGGATAGTTGGAATGCAACTTTGCTGTTATAAAATGTTTATTTTAAATTATTTACTTTTTGATTTTTTGATTTGATTTTCTTAAATCTTCTCCAATAAAATCTAATATTCCTTTTCATGTAATAAAAATTACAGGTTGTCCAAATGGATTCAAATATATAATCGAAGGTAATAAGTGCATACAAATAAATAATGGACTTTGGAATTGGTCTGAGGCCAGGACTCATTGCAATAAATTGCATCCTCGATCTCATCTTGTTCTTCTAGACGATACACTTGAAGCTCGATTAATCTACCTATACATACAGACTGAAGTTGCTTACAAGGATGGGATGGAATGTGTTGTTTCTCTTATTAATCAAATAATAAACCATCCAACGTGGGCAGGAACCCAAACGAGAGTGACCTTTCTGCCGCTCCCCTGGACTTCTGAAATTAAAAACTGAACATTTGTAATATCAGGAGCATGACTGTTGTCGTCCTTTAGTGCCTCTAGGGCACTAAGCGAGTCACTTAGGACGACAATGTCGAAAAAATCCTCCTGATATGAGTACTTGACTTATAGTAAACACCAATCAATGGCTGCAAGTTCGATGGAACTAATGTAGCTGTGACTCGACGTTCTTCAGCTGATGTTTATGTCCATCTTTGGAATGTAAATCCCAATTCCGGCCATGTTGTCCTCAGTCTTGGAGGCTGCCCTGGAGATCCTCTATTTTCTCCCTTGCCGCCAACATCCGCAAAGGGTTGTCGGCTTAGAAGGAGAAGTTCGAGGTGTCGATCACCGGTTTTCTCATTCTCCTAGGAGGGCATCTGAAAGTTTTCTCTTGATGTCTCCCAGAAGGTTTGCTGGAATGAGAGACTCGACTTTCTTGTGCGGGGGCTCTTTGCCTTTTTGCCTCATTCTGCTATGGAGCCTCCCTTTCCTTGGGACCTTAGTTCTGAAGTAAAATATTTATCTTTAACGGACTCATTGTTTGTGGCAAACAACCTGAGGGCATGGCGTGTCATGAGCTTCTTACGACGAAGGTCGAGGGGTTGGAATATGAAATAAATAATGTTTTATTAACGTCCGTTGCATAGCTAGATGATTAGGCCTGTGCTCCCGCGGCGGGGTTCGAATCCGCGCCGTCATCGTGAGAGATTTGATTTAATTTAATTACGACAGAACATTTCTTATTTCTACTTGCAAAGTTTATCATGAAGTTTACGAATCTGACAGAAAACTGATGTAAACTGTACTCTAATTCAAGTATTCTGTCCTAAATAATTTCATTAGCACTCAATAATATATGACTATCGAATGTTTATTTTTATTTTTAAACTTTAGAAGTTTTTCAATTCTTTCAACACAAAAAAATTAAACATATTAATGCCAAATTTTTTAACGTTCCTTTATTTTTTTTTACGTTTACCGACACTGATTGCGATTTGCAGGATATAATGCCATTAATAGAAACCTTTCACAATTTTTAAAAATCAATTAATTCAAGTAATTTTCTGAATTCTCCCTTTGTATATAAATGTCATGCACTTTATTTTGGCTTTGCTAAAATCAATTTGCAACAAAACATTTATTATTATTGTCGATAAGATAATAATTATTCCATCTAGTTCTATTGTTTTATGTATTTTCCATTTGTTGGGCATATTTGATTGAACGTATCGAATATGTGCAAAGAAGATTAACCAAATCCATTGCAGCAGTTCGAAACCACCATTATCTCATCCGTCTCAAACTCCTCGGACTCTTCAACGATGCTTTCAAACGAATGTTTTCCTTGTAATTTCGCAAAGGCTCTCCCACGAATGTTTCCATCTAATAAACGATAAGCAACATAACAACTAAAAAGGAACGCTCATTCAAATATTCATAACACAATACAATGCAGGTTTGCAGGAATTACCGCAAACAATGAACTTGAAAGACATCGTCATGCAACGTTGCCATGTGAAAAAGTAAAGCCATTTAATCAGTCAATATAGCCATCAACTTGCGCTATAAAACAGAATACTCGCGAGTAACGTGATGGCAATATCAAAACCCTCTTGACTAACTTAAATCTGAAATTATACGTAATGCATATATTTTCAGGAAATAACGTAAATTCTATGATCTACTCAATCATTCTTATGACAGTGTGGTGGTCTTTATGTTACAGCACGTCAAGCGAAATGACTGTTCGTCTTCAGAGAAAGTCCTATTCGAATGTCAATCTGTGCAAAAGTGGTACTCCGATTTATGAAAGATCAGCCAGGTCAGCGATCGAATGTTTCAGATTTTGTCAAATTCAACTTGGAAACAATTGCAAGAGCTTCAGATATATACGAAGAGAATCAAAATGTGCTCTTTATCAAGATGTCATTCGTTATGACTACAATGAAAGTGTTAATGGAACATGCAAAGGCTACCAGATTATGCCCGGCAAGATCTTATATTTTTTTATTGAACCGAATATAGATATAGATCAGAGTATGTTTATTTAGATATATATATATATATAGAAATATAACAAAATCTGAATAATTACCTCAAGATTTATTTCGAAGGGATTGCTATTTAGACAATATTTTATAGTTTGCATTAAGTTCCTGTGATTTCGGTCATCTAAATGCAAGTGTCATTGTATTATTAATTAGAATATTCTAATTTTGGTAATTTAGTGGTTGCAGTATACATATTTTGTAATTAATAAATGTAAAAAAAATTAAACAGGTTGTCCAAGTGGATTCAGATATTTGATCGAAGTTAACAAGTGCGTCCAAATGAAGATTGGAGCTTGGAATTGGTCTGAGGCTAGAACTCAGTGCAATAACTTGCATCCTCTGTCTCACCCAATCATTTTGGATTACATGTTGGATGCGGATATGGCTTATCAATATTTCCAAGCCGAAAGTAATTATAAATTATATTTATTTTTTATTTCACACTTCACGTATTTGATTTATAATAGTGTATTTAACATAACAAAGAAGTATGTAGTATAGGCAGCCCCGTCGACATCACGAACATCGTATGTCTTAAGTGGGGAGATGTTGAGAACCCCTAGGAAGTCTTTCAAGTTGAAATTCCTCCATGGTCGTTGCAAGTGAGTTTTATAAAAGGGGAGGGTGTCGTCCCAAAAGCAGATGATAGATACGACATTATTCGGAGAAGGGTCCAAAATATTTTTTTTAAAATAAAATCAAAGTAACAAAAGCAACATTATATATATATACCATTATTATAATTCCAGTTTTGCCTAAGTGTGTCATTGGCCTTTCGATACAATACTATTGGACAGCAGGTATCAGTCCTTACATTAATAGTGTGCGCCAACCATTCCAGTGGAATCCATTTCCCGGTTTTGTTCGCAAGTTGAATTCGACAACTCCATGGGCACCTAGCGAACCAAATTCTCGCCTAGATGGAAAGGTTTATTGCATTCATCAATCCAATGTAAGGGGCTTGGATGATTACCCATGTGCAACTAAAATTTGCGTTCTCTGTGAAATTGACATGCCATAAATGCCCTTAGAAGGGTATTTTGCATTTTAAATAATGTGTAGATGCAGGCAACTTTTAATTTGGAGACATTTTAATAACATCATGACATTGATTATTACTTTTGTCATCTTTCCACCGTTACATTCAACTGTTACCTTATATTTAAACTGCAAATAATTCTGATCTTGTATCTTGTAGAGACCTAGCGAATATTTCAGGAGTAAATGTTCCGTGTATTTCACCATTTCGTCATTTCAAATAAATGAATATTGTTGAATAATTTATAACTACACCAAATAATACATTGGTCGATAGTTTTGTGATTGTCCAAATTGGGTTTATTGGGTTAAAATATTTTTTAGAGAATAAATAAGATATTTTATTTATTTAGGCGCGGAAGATGATAAAATAAAGAAATGCATTAATTTAAAAGTTGACAAATTGTTGACAAAAGTTGATTTAATCTAGTTTTTATGAATAGGTTATTATAAGTGACTTGTCAGACCATTAGTGAATGCCGCACCATGCTTGAGCATTCGTGATGCTATTCACAACATATCGGAATAATTTAATTAATGAAATAATTTTTATTGACCAATTTTCTTGGTTTTTTAATGATGTTATGAATCAAAATCTTTAAAACAAAGAAAAACGATTAATTATTTGAAATCACAAGAGAGCTTTTATCAGTCTTTTATTTTATTTTATTTATTTTTTTTTTCTGAGTTGGATGTTCTTAGAACACGCGACTAAAAAGAACATGCTCGGCAGTAGTGATCAATAGATGGCACTTTTTGAGTTAATTGGTGAGATTATATTTGTAAAATTATATTAGCTTGCTTTAGAGCAATGTCATCAAAATACATAACCTATGTGTCATTTGTACACTACATTATATAATTTACAATTTTTTAATTTGTGACCCTATTATATTTTGGCGTTAACAAATAAAATTGATGCCTGGTTTTTAGTTGTCTCTCTAACTGCTTATCCAGATGTATAACATAGGTTGAGTTTTTTTTTAATTTAGAAACTTTTGCTTTATTAAAAATGTATGCTTAGCAGAACATCTTTTTAAAAACATTATACATTATTAAATATAACTGATTCAACGGAGCTAAACAGAGGTTAACACAAACTATGAACTTGAAGACATTGTCATGCAACGTTGCCTCGGCGGCAATTCAAGGCCATTTGAAAATACATCTCAATATTGCCAGTATCCACGTTGAGCTCTAAAAATAGAATACTCGCGATACTGATATCAAAATCCTGAAATTGTATTAAATTCAATATCATACCTAATGCATATTAATTAAATTGAGTAGGTTATATTTATAAAATTACATTATCATGATTTAAAGCAAGACATAACCTTTGGGACGCTCGTAGTACATGCATTTATTTAATATGTGACCCTCCCTATTATATATTATCGTTGTCAATAAAAACTGATTACTGGTTCTTAGCAATCTCTCTCTAACGGCTTATTCAGGTTCATAACAAAGCTTGAGGTTTTTTGTTACATTAAGAAGGTTGAAAATGGAAATATGTAAGAACCTAATTCTTATTCACTTTCTTTTGATAATTGTGTTCATTTTAAATACGTGACTGATTAAACGATTGTGATTGCTGGATATAGATGTGTGTTCTCTGTGAGATTGATATGTCTTGATTTTTGTTATTATTATGACAAGCTTCAATTAGATTTGCTTAAAATGAACTCGAGTTCTGTAGCTTCTAATAGATTTATATCTTTTGTGACAATTCGTTTTGTTTAATTACTAATTGACATTGACAATGATAAATTGTAATTGGACTTAAATATCAATATTATTCAGAATATTTAAGCATCTGAAAGGAGAATCGTAAGCAATGTAGTTCCGCTAGCCATACCTGTATTTAGGGGGAGGGTTTACGGATTCAAACCCCCTGAAATATTACAAAAAGATTTTAATTGTAAATATTATTGATTTATATAAAATCATTAAATCATTAAATCTTAGAACCATTTTTATTTGTTATTGTTATTCTTAATATTTTTATTATTTTATTTTGATTTAAGTTTGATTTTTGAAAATAACATTTCCCCGAAATCATTTTCTGGCTTCAGGCCTGCCGCTAGTATATGATCTTTAATGCTAATGAACGTTGAAACAGCCAGCTAAACATAATTATAAATCGATTAAATCTCAGAGTTATGTTATTCAGCGAATTTATATTTTCAAATCTTATTTTTTAAAAAGAAAAAAGAAAAGAAAAAAATTGTCTATGACAAGAAAGCCGTTATTTCTTCCTAAAAATGTTTGATTGAATGCTATCAGGACATGCGAATAAAAGAATCACGCTCTTTAGTAGCAAAAGATAAATTGAATTTTTAATTATTCGAGATTTCTGACTTGCAATGACGCATGCTGCGACATAAAGGAACGTTTTTTTGGTCACAATCCTTCGGAAGACATTATTCTTTATTGAATAAAAGCAATAGAATGCAGCAAAACAAGAATTACCACAAACAAAGGACTGAAAAACGTTTTCATGACAGTACATGGATGTTGTCAATCTCCATCTAAAGATTTATAAGAATACTCGCGGTAGCACGATGATCCACATTAAAGCCGAATACATTTTCACGTATCTGAAATAATTAAAGAGTTAATGAGAGAAAATGATTAATAATGTAAAATCAATGACCTATTTAATTATCCTGATATATTTGTTCTGCAGCATTTCAAACGAAATTTCTGTTCGTCTTCAGAAGTCCTATTCGAAAATCAGTCTGTGCAAAAGCAGTACTCCGATTTATGAAAGATCAGCCAGGTCAGCCATCGAATGCTTCAAGATTTGTCAAATTCTGCTTGGAAACAATTGCTAGAGTTTCAAATATCGATGGATGGAAAAGAGTTGTTCTCTTTACAAAGATGTCATTCATTATGATTACAATGAAAATGTCATTGGAACATGCAAAGGTTACCAGATTATGCCTGGTGAGATCATATTTTAATTTTTATCATTTATCCGAATAAAACATATAAGAAATACAATATCAGAAAAAAGTAAATCAAGGGCTATCTCTAAGGAATTGACAGCACGTTGTTTGCTCAACCTTTGAGATTTTAAAATAAGTTAATATCTAACAACATTTTGATTGTTTCAATAAAGGATCATTGAAATATTGATTATGGACTACATCGTCGATAATTTAAAGAAGTTGAAAGAAATGGAAAATAAGTAGTTTTTTTATACCGTGTCACGGTTGATGGGAACACCCATATCATATGGGCCATGTGGATAGTTTCTCCAACCTTAGTTTCCCATGATATGTAGATTTGCGCTAGGAACGCCCCCAGCAAATTGTAACTGGAGTTATGCCGGGGAATGCCGTAAATAATGTACAAAAAAATTAAACACTTTTTTAAAATGCGAACATCTATTCCGTCGAATGTCTAATCCAAGTTAACTTAAAGTCTCTCATTTGGAATAAAATCGTTAGGTTTTAGTTGTGGAAGTTCCTGCGAGCGGCTGTTATTTGAACTTCTACTAGAGACAAAGGTAATAATCACTCGTCTACCGACGGCTAGTATTAATAATTCATAATTTCAATGCTTTCAAAATAATTATACTGAAGAAAGATTCTGAATGCAGTTTAGAACTCCTTTTCACTATCACTTAGTCTGGCAGGTGGGCTTAAATGCAGTCTGGATTTGCCAAGGCTGCCAGCTCGTTAGGGCACACTTTAAAGACGGAAAGAATTATCCGAGATACGTTTCTTCTTCGTGCACTCTTTGTCAATCTCTGCCTTCTCGGATTTAGGAACGTCAACTTGTTCCATGGCGGCAAACCCGCCTACTCCTACTTATTATTATTATTATTATTATTATTATTATTATTATTATTATTATTATTATTATTATTATTATTATTATTATTATTATATTATTATTATTATTATTATTATTATTATATTATTATTATTAGTATTATTATTAATTATATTATTATATTATTATTATTATTATTATATTATTATTATTATTATTATTATTATTATTATTATATTATTATTATTATTATTATTATTATTATTATTATTATTATTATTATTATTATTATTATTATTATTATTATATTATTATTATTATTATTACTATTATCGTTAATTTACAAGCAATGTACATGGAAAATCAAAATTCAAACAAAAGTTAACTCAAGCAAGCCAATAATTCTAGTGTCGTAGTCCAATATAAACGAACATATGACAAATATAACCAAAGCAACTGTACAAGCAATTATATACAAAAAGGTTATTCAACAAAATTAGATTAGTCTCAGTCAAGGACTTTTCTTAAGAGCAATTTTCTGAGTTTCAATAGGCGATGGGTTACCAGGGATGCAATTCAGGTAATCTTTAAATTTTTTTGATATTGTTCCGAGCGCACCTATAACCACTGGTATCATCTGAGCCCTCACCCCCACCTTTCTAAATGTAAGTCTTTGTATTTAGTCAATTTTTCCACTTCCTTTTGGGCCACATTGGAATCATCTGGCACAGCAACATCAATTATCAAGCATGTTCTTTTATTTTTGTCATAATAGATGAGATCTGGCCTGTTTGCAGGTTTTGTCCTATCTGTAATTACTTCACCATAAAAATATGTACGTGTAATGTTTCCGTTTATTTCAATATATAACTGACTAAACACAATAACAATAACAGCTAATCAAGACAGTCGAAACCACAAGACCGAGCGACCATCGGTGGTCTGAACTAAAGATGGCGTCGACATAGACAAGCATAACAAAAAATCTTTAATAGAACTCAAAATATAAAAATGGACTTGTCACAGTACGTGGTTGTGTAATTCTGCAACTGCTCGATAAGAATTTTTGTTAATGGTCACTATATTCCCACGATTCATAACACATTATTTTTATTAAAATATTATTTTAAGAAATAAATGTTTTACATCTAATAGATTTGGCTGCATTTCATTTTCAGTATTACCGACGGCAATAACCCCGAGAGAAATTATGAGTCAAATTTATTAAAAAACTAATATCTAATAACTTGACTTAACTTTGACTTCACTGTCAATAAGGTTCAGTCTAACTCGAATAAGTGAAAATTTAATCAAAATAAATAAATACAAAAACTACGAAATGGATCCTTTTGATGATAGATTTTGAGATAACTTGTGACACTAAGCCACTTAATTAATTTCCATTTTGCCATAATATCAAACGTCAAAGTATTTGTTATTAATGTTGTTATTATTGCAGGTAATTCAATCATAAGTTGAAAAACTATTCTTTTTAAAGTCACATTTTGGCTCATGTTAAATTTAAAAAATTTTTAAAACCAGATTTTTGAAAAAAAAATAGCCGAGCAGCAACGTTTGAATGCTGTATGGCTATGATAATGATCCACACAAATTGACAAAGGCATTTTTCCAGAGCAGAAATTTGAAAGTTATGAGTTGGTCAGCTTGTTCCCCTGACTTAAATCCTATAGAAAATGTCTGGGAATGTTGTCAAGACTTGTTTACAACAATGGAAGGCAGTTTCACTCAAAATCTGACATGGAAAACGCCTTTGGGAGTGTTTGGAAAGAACTGGACAAAAAATTTCTAAAATTTCACTCGATTTCGCAACTTTATTTTAATTGAAATTAAGGAAACTTGCAGAAACTGATGAAATGCAAAAATGCAAAATTTTACATACTATGTATAATGCCTATTGTTTCTTTAAATACTTTTAATTTGTTAACCCTACTGTTAAGTTTTGGATCACATTGATAGAGGAAGAAGCGTTTCGTTTCGTTAAGACTGACCTTTGAGTTATATCGATCTGGTTCATTTTGTGGCTTCTACGTTTGTGTTTAATGTTTTTTTGTTAAATACAATTTATCCAAATTAATAAATAAAAAAATTATGGAGTGATTTATTTCACTTAAAAATAAATAATTATTATTTGATATTTTTCATTGTATTGAAGAATTTACAAAAAATTTAATTTAATTACGACAGAACATGTCTTATTTCTATTAGCAAAGTTAATCCCGAAGTTACGAATCTGACATAAAAATAATGAAAACTGTTCTCTAATTAAAGTATTGTGTCCTAAATAATTTCATAATCCATGTTCCCAGTTGAAATCGACAATTCCATGAGGACCCAGCGAAACAAATTTTTTTCCAGATGGAAATGTTTATTTCATTCATCAAACCAACGTAATGGGCTTGGAAGATTACTTATTTGTAACTAAAATTGTTCTCTAATTAAAGTATTGTGTCCTAAATAATTTCATTAGCACTAACAATAATCTATGACTATCGAATGTTTATTTTTTTGTTTTTCAACTTAAGAAGTTTTTCAATTCTTTCAACATAAAAAAAATTAAACATATTAATGCCAAAATTTTGTAACATTATTCTCAGTTCCTTTATATTGTTGTTTTGTGAAATATGCTTACCAACCGCGATTGCAATTTTGCAGGATATAATGCCATTAATTTAGTCCTTTCAGCATTTTAAAAAAACAAATTCAAGTTATTTTCTGAATTTTCCCTTTGTATATGTCTTGTATATATATATCTATATTGTATATATAATATATGTATATTTGTATTTGTATATGCAATTTTTTAGGCTATGCTAAAATCAATTTGCAACAAATCATTTATTGACTCGTTGTAGATAGTAATTATTCTATTTATTTTATCTGCTTATCATTTGTTAATATTTTAAATCATCTCTTAAAATTGTTTTATTTTGTTAAAAATTGCGAGGGTCATGTTTGAGTTTGCGCTGATCAGCATTTCAGTTGTTTCAAACCATCTAGTTCTATTGTTTTATGTATTTTTCATTTGTTGGGTATATTTGGTTGAACATATCGAATATGTGCAGAGAAGATTTAACAAATCCATTCCAGCAGTTCAAACAACCAATATCTCATAGACGCAACAAAATTCTCATTTATTAATCGTGTTATAAAAATCTGGAACTTGATCCCCGAAGAGAGGTCAGCAGGTACGTTTTCACTTTTTAAAAGTTTAGTTTCGCATGCCGACTTCAATCGCTTATTAATTGTTGTTCACTGAAATTCGAGAAAATCGATGATTTGCTCGACTACTTTATTTCGTTTGATTAATTGTAACTTCATTTATATAGCGCCATATGCATAGCGTCAGAGGCGCTTCTTGTAACCATTTATATAGCGCTCCTTCCCAAGGGCGCTGGCGGCAGTGCAGGCTGGGTTTCGAACACGACACATTACGACTGTTGTCATTACCGCCGTATGCAGGCACGTAACCCATTCGGCTAACCTGCACGCCATTTTCGATCGTCGTTGCTTTCCCACGAATGTTTCCCTCTAATTTCTAAATGCTTTTCCACATTATTCCAGAATGTACTGGATATAATAATAGTTATATTTGAATGTTTTTCAGCAAAGATACAATATATAATTTTTTTTGAAAAATGTACGGTGCAAAAGAAGTGACGTGTCATTTCCGGAAAAAATTTTATTTGTAAATTATAAAGACATCCTAAAGAATCAATGATTCAGACAATGCGACACTGTAAACAAAAATGAGTTATGAATACAACTTATTTTAATGTTATCATGGGTGTAGCAGATTTAAACTTATTGACTCGATTATAATCATTACAGAAATCTGTTTCAAAGAAAAGTTTCAACTTCAAAAAAGTTTCTTCAACAATTGTTAAATAAATAAATAAATAAAAATAAATTTGTATTATTTGAATTGATTTAAAATTCTCAAATCAAGTCCAATTCGCAAATGACGCAGTACATGCGAGAGCAATAGAAATCATCTAATCCACTATTGTATAAGAAATACATGCAATAACTTGAGCCATCTGTAGGAGAATTTGGTTCCCCAGATTTCCAAGGAACTGTGGATAACAATGGCAGTACGACACCTGGAAAAGGATTCCATAGGAATGGCTGTCGTTTGCCGTTAATGTATGAATCAATTCCGGCTGTCCAAAAAATGTTCAAGGTTGGATAATCTGGATCACGGCAATTTGGTAGGACTGCAAAAATGTTTTTGCGACTTAATTTTATTTTTTTTTCAATTATTTATTGTGATTGTTTAAATGTTCATTTATGAATTGCGAAATAAAAAAGTAAAAAAAATACAAATATATAATGCTTTACTCTCTGATTGGATGTAAAGAGAAAACAGTTGTGCATCATTCTTAAGATTCACAATAACAGGATGACAGCTAGGATTTAGTTTATTGCATGATGTCCTGGCTATGGACCAATTCCTGTTGCCAATAAGCGTTTTGACACACTTGTTGCCTTCAACTAAATATCTAAATCCTTCCGGACAATCTGTTGATAAATGAGCCATGCATTGATATTAATCATTTTATTTAACTGACTTAAGTAACCTGTGCCACTTATTTTTTTTTAAATTTTAATTGAATCATTTATGATCTTATTTATATCAATAAAAATACTTTGTCATGCCAAAGGGCTTAATGTGAACTTGTGTCTAAAAGAACAAAACGATTAGAGATATTAATCTTTTTATCTCAAACTTTCCAATAAATATTTGATTTCTTTTTATAAATTGAGGTTTTTTAAAGAAATGTTGGAATACACGGGTTTTAAATTAAATTGCATTCTCCTGTGAAAAATAATTCGACATTCAAGATTTGTTATCATAAATAAGTTGTATGACATTAAATTTAAATTTAAAGATCTGGGGGAATATGATAGAAAACAACATTTATAAATTTCTAATGAATTATATTTCGAACTCATGCTTACATGATGTAATGAACATGAACAAATACATATAATTAGGCATTTCTGAAAATGGTTAAGATTTAAAACTAACCCGTTATTGATTGGTAACCTGTGCATTCTTTATTGGTTAAGCTAATGTAATCATACCGAATGACATCTTGATAAACAGAACATTTTTTCTCTGCCAAGCGATACTTGAAACTCCTGCACTTGTCCCTAAGAAGAATTTGACAGAATGAGAAGCATTCGATTTTAGATCTAGCCGAAGTTTCATAAACTGGAGTGCTGGTTTTACATAACTGAATTCTCGAATATGTTCCCTTTTGAATTTGAAAGTACGCTTCATGTGATGCCTGATATATCAGTGATACACTTAACGCTATTCTCATAACGCTTAACAGCCTCATTCTGTATTTTAACAAATTGGACTTATATGCTTAGAGAAAGAAGCATGAGAATAATTTAAAATAATTTGTATTTCAACTGATCACGGGTAAAATACGATTGTTTGCGTGATTGGGTGAAATAAATACTAGCGATTATGCGCATATGCAAGCTAGGCTTATTGACGGCTCTTTTCTTTATAAAGAAGACTACTACTACTACATACAGCGTGCACATAATTGAACAGTTAAGGAAAATATATCTCATTAGAATTATTATACCTCCCCTTCACCTATAAAAAATTATTTGGAAGAGGTTGAATAGAAATTTCCTTTTCTTTCCTGTCAGCATCAAAATAACAATAAAAGTTAATGCATAATTACTCATTTCAATTTTGAACTCCAATGTTCATGGGCCTCCTAAATTTTTTTAGGCCTCCTTTCGGCGTTCTGGCTGCACCCTTCTCTACATTTGTTTAAGCAATGCAGTGGAAATCTGGTGATTTTGAAATGTTTGCATGTTTCTTAATGAAGAATGCAATTGAAAATAATGCATTTATAAATTGTTTGTTTATTTCAACCATCTTCATTGCAGTTGGCGGCGAAATCACAGAAGAATTGATCGAGAGCCATTTCTGAACGATTTAAAGTTATTTTCTCAAATGCCTTTATATTGTACAATCAATAATAGTTCATTCCTTTCCATTGTCAATCATCATCTCAAAATCCATCTAAATATAATAACATCAATTGACGGCTCCATATAATAAAAGTATTTCCTGGATAATAAGTAACGTCATAGCTGAACAAATAAACATCAAAAGCATTTTGATTCCATTCACTTTGTCTGATAAATCAATAGCTGTTAAATTAATTAAATCAAAAAATTTAGTTTAAGCACAAGTATCTGGCGATTTAATGCGCATGGTAAATGTGATAAATATCAACTACAGTGTTCAAAATGAATTGGCCCTCGGTCACCAGGCATGATAAAATTGACCCTTCAAAAAATGTAGTTGAAAATTCAATGTGGTTCTGTATGGTCATCAAAATTTTATTTTTTATTTCGAATTGCGACGTGTTTATTTTAAGGTAACCATAACAGTATGTTTAGTATCGAACGCATAACCATATGCAGTAATTTTTTTGGTTACACATTTAGTTGTCTTTGCCTAGGTCATACTCATTAGATTTTTATTACAAAAACGAATCTTGTTGTGAAGTGCTGCGCAGTACTATTGCAGTATCGGTTTCATATGAAAAGAGCTTTCTCTGTTCTACAACTACTGTATTTCTCGAGTAATTCGAGCATGATTTTCGTTTGAGTTAGTTGTAGTTGTGTCGTCGTACATCAATTAGTTGTCGAAATAAAACAAACCTCTGTTGTCCTTTAAAATTTAGACAAAAACCAATTAGCAATTCCTACCAATTAGTAATTCAAATGAAAGGTACAAATTTATAGCATATTTTTGTAAATATAGTTTGGTATGACCTCAGAATGAGATCGATTCAGCAGATCGTTTAAAATCTTTGACTACGATTAACAGCGCGTTTAAATTTTTTAATCTCTCCATCTTATTTTGCAATTAATTTCCCAATACACTTCTAAAAATAAATTTTATTCAATCAAGGTGTTTTATAAAGTTTTTGTTCACATTAGTCCATATTCCGCAGGTTGCTAAGGGCAACGAGTCTGTTTATGTTGTGTGGAGATAGAAAGGTATTATTTGCTGCTCAAAATATTCCCAGTAAAAGCAAATAAGTGTTCACATGACTCAATGGTTGCTGGTAAAGCACAGCATGCGGCTTTGCTTCTTGATCATTTACAATGTGGAGTTCCATAGAATGGAGCTATCTTGTATCATAGACTCAGATTCCTGGTTGAGTTTGCTATGTTCAGCTGCCTGAAATGACCAACAATTATTCAATAAATATAGTAAAAAAATCAAATACGTAAGATGTAATATTA
This sequence comes from Whitmania pigra, assembly GCA_021613335.1. Taxonomy (NCBI): domain Eukaryota; kingdom Metazoa; phylum Annelida; class Clitellata; order Hirudinida; family Haemopidae; genus Whitmania; species Whitmania pigra. The sequence goes on from JAJTWR010000051.1 coordinate 305,387, forward strand.
TGTTGAAGCGAATCTTCTATCAGAATTCAACAAAGACATTTTGGACGCAAAGCACTTACAATTTATATCAATCAAAGATTACTTTTTATGGAATTTTATTTTCAAAAAATTATTTCCATGCAATTCAACCGCATTCAACTTACTTATATTCAAAATTTACAATTTAAACATTAAAACAATAATTGGCGTTATCGTGCATTGCATCTAACCTAGCGTGCAAAGGACGATTTCCTGAAGTCTATTGAGTAAGCAAGACAAAAAAACAAGAAATCGTCAAAGAGGCCGGGGAGTTGTTCTGGAATTTTCTGCTGCAGAACAATAAGGCAGGATAATAGTTTGGATAACTGACTTCCACAAAAATGCTATTGTATGAAGTACGCTTATAATGCTAATCACTTTATATTAATTATCATTAGGATTTCCATTTCAAATCTAAATGGGAAAGATCTCAGAGATTTGAGAATTTTGTCTAAAAAAATTAAAAGTGATATTACACAATGACGTATTTAAATTTGGTAATTATTTTATCAGCTTCATGTTATCAACCGTCATGAGAAACATCCCTTTCTCCAAAAAAACAACATATTCAAGCAATCCTTTAATCAAAACCGGCACTCCAAATTTAGAAATATCATCCAGATCCCTTAGTGAATGCTTTATATTTTGTCAAATTCTGCTCCAAAGTGATTGCAATAGTTTTAAGTATTGAAATAAAGCAGGGGTCCGCAAACTAGAAAGATTTAGAGTAAGTCTATTAAGCAAGTTATCAAGTTTTATGAATTCATTGTCACAATTTTGCTTTTATTTAGCCTCATAATTATCTTTATGACGAACGGAAGATATCGATCAAAATTTCTTTTGTTTCTAACAATTTTATAAAGATCATTCAGAATAATAAATATTCTTATTCTTTCTATAATTTTATACAACAATACAATTTTTTGTTCAACTTTGAGAATTCTCTTCCATGTGTCTACCCATTCATCAGTGCATCGATGCAGGGTAGCGGAAGAGGGCAACATCCAATTTTTTTAAAGATATCATCCTTATGAACCTTTTTGCTTATCCATTTTAAGCTGATTTAATATAGGATCCCCATTATTAGACTGAGGTAATAACAAGCTTAGTCAAATGGAGCTTGAAAATCATCTTAACAAAAGTCAATAATAAGTGGTTTCACAAATTGTTTGACTTCAACAAACAAATTTAATTTGATGACTTTCACTATTCATAATCTGGCGTAATCCTCCAATAATTATTTAATGGTAACAAAGTCATAGACATTATCAGGTTCTTTATCGTATGTGTTCTCTTTCTGATTAACATCTTTACCGGCATTAAGCATTCATAAAAGTTTCAACTTAATAATTATTTTAAGGAGATAAAAAACTCTCTAAAGCCAAGCAATCGATGTGTTAACATGATTAAATATGAGTATAATCCTATTAAATGGTTTTATTTAAAATCTTCTTTAAATTAAAATCACTTACTTACTGTTGAAGGTGTAGTCAAACGTGCCAATATCCCAAAGCTACTGACCTTTGCAGTAAATTTAAGTTTAACCATAAACCAGCTGGTTACTCCAATTTCATCATTTGTATGGCAACATTCAAACTGGAGAGGATTGATTCCATTCAGTCCATCAACAAAGCCAAGAATAAAGTGGACAATTGCCCAACAAATAAATTGAACTCTGACTTGTAGGTCTCCCAAGAACCAGATTAGTTCCAATGAGTAATTCGGAAACAATCATGATGTTTTGCAAGAAAATGTAGATTGTTTAGGTTTGAATAAGTCTCTAGAAAAAGCTTTGATAACCCTTAAATCATAATTTCACTATATAAATATATTTTATGTTTAATTCATTATTACACGATCAATTATCATAATATAAAAATTCCAACTTATTTTAAGACACTATTTTTTTTAGGTTGTTTGCTAAACTACCTTAAGGCTCTTAATATCCTACAAAAGTAACAAAGCATTCCATTAATTCCATAATTTTAAATTTAGTTCATAGGGATGGATATTTAAAAAAAATTTATATGCAGTCAAATCTCGTTACTATGCCACCTGTCGGGACCGAGCAAAAACGGCATAGTATCGAGAGTGGCGTAGTAGCGAGATTAAGGGGTGGCATAATAAATTTATTTGTATTGAAATTTCTCGGGACCGAGCAAAATTGGTATAATAGCGAGAGTGGCATAGTAGCGAGGTGGCATAGTGTCGAGATTTGACTGTAATGGGTTAATGTGGACAAATAACTGCATGCTAAATTGATATCCCTCCAGCTTTGGTGTTAGTGGTCAAGAAGTCAAAAAATAATTGAAATCTGTTTTTCGACAATAAGGCCAATAAATATTATGAGTAAAGAATTTAATTTTAATTTTAATTTAATTCCAAAATGTTCAAAACGTTTGAATGAATGACGCTTTTTGTAAAAATTCATTAAAAGCGGTTTTTAAAAAACATTTATTTTAAAAGGTGTCGAAGCAGAAAAGCACCAAAATTTGTTGCGCTGTGGACATTAATACTTCGGCGATCTCATGTTGTAGTTTGTAAAGTTAGAAATGCTAAATTATTGTTTAAAACATTTTGAATATATTTTCGTGAAGAAACTGTACACTACAACTTTTAACAAGTTGTATCACCGTATGCTACAACTAGTAATAATATAAGAAATTAACCAATCGTTGGTTTTAGTTATTATTCAAAATAATTACAGGATACAAAGTGCAATCATATTATATTTTAAATTACCCATATAACTAATATACTGAATTAATTTACAAATTAATTGATTATTTTTGTTATTATTATTACTCCAAGATCATCCTTAACAATAAGTACTCAATAGGAATGTTACTTGAACTGCGACGCACTTGCTTGAAGATAAGACGAAGAGTTAGCGATGCGGTAATTTGGAACTCATTGCGTGTTGAACTTGTTAATTCATCCATCGTCTGCGGTTTAATATTTTTATTACTTGACTTTAACTCTGACAGACATCTGGCTAACGTTTAATTATCAAGTTATTTTTGACATTTGGGACAGCTGATAGTCTTGCTCTCAAAATACTACATAAATTGCCCTCAGTTTGTGAAATAAATGTTCTTATGAGGGCACTTTTCTAGTTCTCTATTGGTGGGTATAGAGACCTTATGACTGCTTTTCCTGCATCAACATATCATATATAGCCACTCCCATTTTGTTTAGAATTATGTTTTATGAATTTTTAACTAATTGCATGAATTTGTTTTGTACTGAAAAAATAAAATACTTAAAAAATAATCACAAAATATTCCAACAATTTTCTCTAGACTTTTGAGCAGTAGTCTTGAAAAATCATATTATAATATTTATGTAATGATTTACAAACATAATGATTCTCCAGATAAAATAAGATAACGTAAGGCTTGACAATGAAAACTGACCATTGCACTCTGAATACTACATCGACTTAGAAAAGAATTTGTGAGACAAATACATGTTTAATATAATCAATAATAGTAGTTATCTCTCAAATCTTAAATGTTTCTGAAAAATCGGTAAACTGATAAATTAACCCATATATTGTAATTTTTGTTTTGGATTTCGAGGATGTCTACACAGATAGGCACTGACGATGTTTTCAAGAACACATTTAATTAATTCTAGTAATAACAGTTCAAAAAGTTTTTATTAAAAAACATTTGCTAAATTAGGTTTATATATGTTATGTGTGCAAGCTAAACTGCTATCCTCCCAGCTTTAGTGTTATGAAGTCAAAATAAAAACTGAACTATCATTTGGCATTAAGGTCAATAATAATTATAGGTAAATTTACTTAGAATATTAGAGTATCTAGCACATCAACTTCATAAATATACATAATGTTGTAAACTTAGATTTTTGGAAATTAATTAAGTTTATATTGCTAATATAATTAAATTTATACTTAATTATATTTGGCATCTTTTCCGGGCACGTGGGATCTATTTTTGCTACAGAAAAGCATTCTCGATAATCACCTGACAAACAACGAGAATCAGACAACTTAGAAGCCCAAATAACCATTTGCATCCTTAAGTACCTCAATTCCTTAAACGTTTAACTTCTATTATTCAGTTCCGTTAATTGAATACCTGCTCTAATAATCTTATTAGTTAACTTACTTATTTGCGGACCCCCGGGTTATTTCAATATTAAGCAACATCTACAAAAATCATTAGGATAGTTTAACTAAGTTTAATGCATAAATTAAGCATAGTCAAATAGTCTTTAAAATTTAAATTACACATTTAAGAATTCATCTAAAATTTCTGGAAACAAGATAATATAACATAGCAGTAATAAAATGTAGTGTTGTCAAAGCAGTATGGTTTATCATTAACATCAGATTTTTAGATGCCAGCATACACCGATGTCCAAAAGGTCCATTTCGAAGAGCTTTGAAGATCTGATAATGCATACCCATTTATGTGCTTGTTAATTTGGCAAAGCATTTCTCGACGATTGTGGTTGAAAGAATCACCATTATAGTAGCTACAATAAATAGAACATTGAGTAGCTGTCAAGTGGTCCAATTGGACTATTGGTGCAGACGATAGTTTCCGATTGTTTGCCACTAACTTCCAAATTTTAGAATCTACGAAAGTAAAAGTTTATTTTATAGATTATAAATTCTTTCATCATGAAATTAGTAACTCATGCGTTTTACATCACAATTTTAAGATAGTGTTTACATAAAACAATTCAAATTAGAAAAACGACATTATACCTGAAGACAACTTAGAATTCACAAAGAGGAATTATAGCAGATATTTAATCATTATTTAAAACTCATCATTATTGCTTCTTTTAGTCAACTAACACTTACATTTGTTTAAAACTGTGTAGGCCTCGACTTCACACATACCGAAATAACCATCAAGGGCTCCATAAGCTTGTTGAGCGATGAAGAATCTATAAGCAGGCAGATTGGCATTACATTGCAAAGTGACTCTAGTTCCAGCTTTCATACCACCAGGATATCGAGCGCAAAGTGGATATTGTCCACGAACAAGTGTAGCAAAATCATTCTCAGAGAAACCGATCAGGAAGTTTGACATTCTTGGAGCAGCTAAAAGCAGACAAGAAAATGTTCATCGTTAAACGTCATCTCATTGGCGTCGTCTTTTGTCATCCTCGAGTAAGTAAAGATACGCAAGGAAATAATTAATGTTTATTTAATTGCATTAAATGTGATTTACGTTTTATATTAAAGCAAATTTACCGTAAGTAGAATTCCTGCTTGTGACTGCAACATAATCGATGGTATATTTTTCCAACATGTCAATTTTTACCCAATTTTGTTTAAAAAGGTATTCTTGGGATTCATGACAGAACCCATGAGCTTGATAAGTATCTCTTATCCCATCAACAGCTTTGGATGGATTGTATGTTGAGCTGGCATTATAGTAATTATTTGCTGGCTTTTTGTAAAGGACATTATTTCTTCTTTGGTTAACTGTGTTTGTAATTGACATTTTTACATTTGATTTCGGCAATTCAATGATTCATATAAAATAAAAATAAATTCAAAGCATTTAATTTTAATTTAAAAAACAAGTGATTTTTATATCCTTACATTCAGCCCAGGATCCAATTGCAACTATTTCACAAATTACCAACTGATACAAAGACACTTTTGTCTGAACAATAAACAGGTATCTTATAGCTTTCCACGCTTCATTTGAGCAGTTAAATTTCGATATTTTTCCACCTGTGTAAGAATCAGTGGACACCATTGGGCAGTTAATTGTAAGGTATGTTTCATTTCTAATGTCTTCCACATTGGTGAGAAGTACTTGAAGGTAATCTAAATTTTAATTTAAATTGGTATTTAAAAGATAAATCAAGTGTGTTCAAATGTGATTTGGTCACAAAAATATAATTGATCCATGTTTTAATGTTTTAGATTTTAAAATGCCTTCAAAACAATAACAATTACAGCATGATCATAATTGTTATAGTGTTTACCAAAGCTCAGAACTCCGTATAGAGTCACTTGTAGCATATTGTATTTCCACAAGAGATCCACGTACATATACTGATATCCGGGATTGCTGGATGTAAAACATGTAGTATTATCTCCATCAACTGCTAAAAAACCTGTGTTACTTCCAGTGTAAGAACTTTGGTTGCAAAGTTTACCATAAGCCACGTTTTCTTCCGCTACTACCATGGTCCACATGAAGGCTGTTGATTGAATTTTAGAATTGAGAACTTACCTTGACAAGGACGGAATAGACCTTTAATGGACTTATAACATATAAACGTTTGATGAACTTTTGATTAATTAATTTCCGAATTAAGTCCGGAATTTGAAACAGTTATTGTTTCCTTACACAATTGCAACCAGTTAACAAGAAGCAGTTAAAACATTCCAATAATATCATCTTAAATATCCTTAAATTTAAATGCTTGTTTTTTTTTATTTAACTCGATAATTTAAAATAATTTGTTTGATTTAATTAAAAAGTTTAATTTAATCCTTGCCAACCTTTGGTAAGAAAAATCAACAGCATTAACAAAACCATCTTAAATTTTGATTTATTGCAAGTTAATATAATAATATCAATTTCAATTTTTTTTTATATAGTCTTATCGACTGCGCCAGTTGTTGAGTCTTTGCAAAAATAACAAGTTAAACAGAAAACTTTTGGCTGTCAAATATTCAGAAACAGAAACAAGAACGGAAATATCGCTAATGGCTGCCAAGTACGTATTCGCATGTAACATCGCACAACTATCGTACTCCGTACAAACTCTCCCGCTCCCGGTTCCTTTTATATTCCAAGATGGCGTCACAACAATTCTTATGTCGAATATAAAATTAAACTGACTGAACCAGCGACTTACAAATCAATTAATTATTTAAATTTTAAAACGTTTTTACAAATAACAAATTTTCTTCAGAATTGGAATTTCTTTTACCCTGTGTTCAAGAATGAGGGAATTTGTACAGCTGAGCATAATCACCGTGCGTATGCAATTGTTTTTGGATTAATTTTTGTCGGTGAAAGTTATGGTCTGTTGATTATAATTTCTTGAATCGATCGAAGTATGACACCCTCGTCTCAAACGACGTTAAAAATGAGATGTATTTTACTGGGCCTTTAATTAAAAAATTATTCGTTGTTTTGAATGTTAATTTAATGAGAAAAACATGCAGCTTTTGCCTGGTACTCCTGGTAATTATTATGCTGTGAAAAAACTGTTTAATTTTAATTAAGACCCTCTTCGGACTAACGAGTTTTTTGAGTTCATTGTTTACAATTTCGCTTTTAGTCTCATAATTACCTCCGTGACGAACGGAAGATATCGACCAAAATGTCTTTTGTTTCTAACACTTTTATAGAGTTCATTCAGATTAATAAATATACTTATTCTTTCCGCACTTGCATATGACAATACAAATTTTATGCTCGCTTTTTTATGTTCGCCTGTGTCTACTCATTCATCGGTGCATCGAGGCAGGGTCATGGAGAAGGAGCTAGTGTCAAAGATATACGTAAATGTTTTGGTTCGACATACAAATACAACAATTATTATTATTATTATGGTGAATACTTAGTAATAATAATGTAATACAACAAATATTTATAATATGTAATGATTAATAAGTAAGGCGTAATATTAAAAGCCTCAGATGCGCCTTTGAGATGGATCTTAAATACAAACAGCTTAAATCACAAAAACAAAAATTCCATTAATTTCTAACAAACCTATCCTTCATTAAGTGAAACAGCACTAAAACTTAAATAAACTTAATAAATAAACAATTTAACATTAAAGCTTTTTCCTGATCAGCCTCAATGAAAACAGCAAACATTTCCGATCATCCAGCCATCACTCAATTTCATGGCAGCAAACATTACTTCGAGAAACAGCCTCGATGACTCTCAATGGGGTCTATCCACCGAAGAATGCATTTCACATTCAGACGATAACTTACAAAAGACAATTCATGAGATTTATATTTCTGTTTGTATTTCGGATGTTTCAGTTCTTTTGAATATTTTTTTGATTGTCTTTGAACACGAAACATCATCGATGCTCATAAAACTAAGTGTGGCAAACTAACAACCGCAAACTAATTACATGCAGTTAACTATTGCCATTCAAATATTTAATATTGAGTTAGACAAATATCAATTCAAATATTGATTACTGAGTTAGAGAAATATAAATTATTATCCTTATATTATTATTTAATAACTAAATTTAGAAGGAAATTTGGAAAGATTACAACGATATCAGTTCAATAGTCTGAAAAGAAGAGGGGATCTCATCAAAGCTTTAAAGAATTTACAGGAAAAAAAAGACTTTAAAATCTTCAACAGTTTTTCGAAGCTCAAAAAAAGTTTCCATAAGAGGGCACAATTGCAGGTTTTATAGAAAGAGTTCTGGAAAAATAATTACTTCAGCGTAAGGAATTACCCTTTGGAATAAATCAGATAAAGACATTATCCATGCGGATTCAGCAGATAAATTTATAAACGAGAATTTTGTAATCTATAAGGGAAGGTTTGCCCGTTTTGATTCAATTTGATGTTGGAGAGAAAATGAAGAAATAACCCAATAAAGTGAGAGAAACAATATGGGTAGCTTCAACAACAACGTTCTGTTAATAGATCAATGTACCAAGTTATCAGATTTTCTCAAGTTAATGCTGGTTTTACACTTTTTCTGCCAGTTTTCGCAACTGAAAGAGAACGTTTATTGGTTTATCTTGTATTAATCTTATTAATTAAGGAATAATAGAGATCCAAATAATTAAATGCAAGATTAGAATTTTTTCATATTTATTCGTTTACTTTTTTAAAATTCTATATTTTTCTAAGTCTATTTTTTATTAGTATTGAAATAACCCGGGGGTCCGCAAATAAGTCAGTTAACTAATAAGTTTATTAGAGCAGGTATTCAGTTAACGGAACTGAATAATAGAAGTTAAGCCTTTAAGGAATTGAGGTACTTAAGGATGCAAATGGTTATTTGGGCTTCTAAGTTGTCTTGATTCTCGTTGTTTGTCAGGTGATTATCGAGAATGCTTTTCTGTAGCAAAAATAGATCCCACGTGCCCGGAAAAGATGCCAAATATAATTAAGTATAAATTTAATTATATTAGCAATATAAACTTAATTAATTTCCAAAAATCTAAGTTTACAACATTACACCCTCCTTAAATCTGTTCGTCCCGAACAGACTGCTGCTCCCCGTGGTACTTCGCCAGTCGGCGAATGTGTGCCAGCTTCATTTTTACTCTCGGGACACAATCTCTAACACGGTGCCCATGTACCATCATTGTTTCAATGCGAGCCCGTCCTCCTCTGGTATCTCTACTAAAACGCTTACTGAAAAAGATCAGCAAAACAGCCAACAGCACTAAATGCTCGCCTCGAATCTCCGACGACCTCCGAAAGTCAGAAAACCCGCCCTGGCTGAGAACTCCACAAATGAACTCCTCAGACATTGATCCAACCTTATCAACCACATACTCACGACCGCCGAGTACCTCACCGCCAACATCTCCACTCTCAGTTACAATGACATCCGCAGCTCCAACCTCCACGACATCTACAGCTGAATCAAATTCGGAAATTCTCAACTCAAATCGATCGCCACTGTTCTCCGGGCCCAGTTTCTCCACTGATTCCTCAACGCGAGGAGGCTCCACTCTGGTCTCTCCCAAAGTCCCCCCTTCAATTATTTCCTCGGTTCTCTCCACAACCGATACCAACGAGGCAATCGTGCACTGAACTGGCTCATCGGACTTAGGCGCGACCTCTCTGGAGTTTGCGAAACTCTCCCTCAGCTCACCTTTGTCCTCATTCTCAACATTTATTGGGAGCTCCACTATTGGACTGTCCCCGTCAACTACCAAACTGGCCTCACTCACCTCAGCAAAGGTCTCCTCAGCACCGTTCTCCTCACCCAGCTCTTCCCTCAGCTCCATTCCCGATTCCTCACTCCATGGAAGAAACACTTCGCTTTCCAAAGTTCTTCCATCTACAATTTCCTCGGTCTCCTTCTCAACCGAAACCAGTGTGGCAATCGGGTACACTGCTGAGGCCCCAGCTGGCATGATGTTTATGGTGCTTGATGGAGTCTCCTCCGGTTGGTAGCTAGTAGAGGCCTTGTTGGAGAAAACCTCAGTTACTTTTTCCATTTTTCTTCAAAGCTTTGCATCATTTTATTTATATTTCCCATCGCCCATTTCAGACCCGGATCAACAAACATATAAGCTTCTGGATCCTCACCCTGGTCTACTATCCACGACAGCAGGCGATCCTGCAATTCTTCCCTGGAGCCTTTCGAATCCATTTGCCTCAACTTAAGCTCACGTCTCATTCCAGCAAAAGTTAAATCTTCTAAGACCTTGCTCATGACTTACTTTTTGGGATCCCACTCCTGACACCAATGAAATAACCCGGGGGTCCGCAAATAAGTCAGTTAACTAATAAGTTTATTAGAGCAGGTATTCAGTTAACGGAACTGAATAATAGAAGTTAAGCCTTTAAGGAATTGAGGTACTTAAGGATGCAAATGGTTATTTGGGCTTCTAAGTTGTCTTGATTCTCGTTGTTTGTCAGGTGATTATCGAGAATGCTTTTCTGTAGCAAAAATAGATCCCACGTGCCCGGAAAAGATGCCAAATATAATTAAGTATAAATTTAATTATATTAGCAATATAAACTTAATTAATTTCCAAAAATCTAAGTTTACAACAGTATTATAGAATTTTTGATATGTTGTAAACCAATCTCAGATGGAAGATTTATTTTATTCATAAAAATGTACTGTCATAGCTTAAATACCTAGAATTAAATCTATAAATGAAACCAACAATCACCAGTCAAAAGTATCTCTTTTACATTCACCTATGACTACACCTATGCAAACGATATCCCATCTGATATCCATTTACTTCTGAAATGATAAAAACAGCTCGTATAGCCACTAGCCATAGGATCATCTTAATCTTAATGTTAATGTATTAATTAATTGCACGACGCACTAGATGGCTTTTCTGAGAATAATAATAATAATAAAAGCAGTGTTGTGCAGTATCGAATTACATGTAATTCGTTACTGTAATTAGTTACATTTCTTGGTAATTTTTACTTGTAACAGTTAAAAAAATTTTTTTTTACTTTTACTTGTAACAAATTACTATTTTCGGTCATACTTTTAATTCGTTACCTTTTTGGCGCAAGACGTTACAAAGTAACATAAATAAAATTTTAAATTAGTTTATTTTATTCTAAAATTTGTTAAAATTCTAGATTGTTAATCTTTGGTTCGTTCGAAAACCTTCTTCTTTCCGATCATCGCTCATTTGTTATTGTGGCTATCGCCGTTCGTTTTTGTTAAATCGGAAATTGTTGGTTAGTCATACCGAAGCTTTTTTAATATATATTATTTTATATACAAAATAATAATATAAGATTTAATATATCGTAGTTTGGATTCATTTGAAGTCAGTTTGAGTGTTGTTAACGAAGATAAGAGGAACAAGGGTGAATATAGTCCGTGGCCGTATTTGAACAAAATATTCAGATTTCAATCAAAGGAAAATCATATAAGTATGCATGCCTACTCTGCCAACTGAAAAAAAACTATATGTTCAGCATATGAAGGTTCTTCATCTAACTTGAAGAAGCAAGTGGAACGCATGCATCCAACAGAAGTTGAGGAATATGGGATATCTGTTGCCAAACGTTGTCAAGCTTCATGAGAAACTGGTAGCCAAAATAGCATCTTCTAATGCAGCAATGGTGGACGAGCTGAAAGCATCTCATTCATCTGATGCTGGCTTAAAGAAGCCACTAAAATTGGAAACTCTAATGGACATCCAGGTTTGTTACTGCAATCCAGAACTGGTTTGTATGTTTCCAAGCGAGAATTAGCCAAATAACACAAAACAAGAATGGTAATTTTTAAATCCATAATGTTACTAATTTTTGAAGCCCATAAAGCAGTTAATTTTTGAACTAAATCAACTCTTAAATAAAACCTGACGCTATCACACTGTAGCTCGTATTTTAATATTAAGAAAAAATTTCATAAGGTCTTTTCCAAGTTACTATTATTATTTGTTTGTCTTTTCAGAGTTCATTTTCCATTGTTAAGACTTTGGTTACTAAAAGTACCTTGTGCCTTGCAATCAATATTACCTTTGAACAACCACATTGTTTGAGTTCATTCTTCGTTCTTAAGAAGTCTGCTTTTAGTCTCATATAAAAAACTTAAACGACATGCGGAAATTATCTATCAAAATTCTTCTCGTTATTAATATGTTTGGAAAGTTTATTCAGAATAATAACAAATAATAATAATAAACATTTTGGGAATGCAGATTATTTCAATCTTTCCAAAGAGGTTTTTCAAAGAAGACACTAAAAATGGAAACTCGAATGGACATCCAGGTTTGTTACTGCAATCCAGAACTGGTTTGAATGTTTCCAAGCGAGCATAAGTCAAATAACACAAAATAAAAGTGGCGACCTTTAAATCCATGATACCATCCGTAGCAATAAATTTGTGCACTAAATCAACTCTTGAAGTAGCCTGACGCCATCATGTTGTAGCTCGTAATTTCGAAGATTTCTTCATGTCATTTCTGGATCAATTTTCCATTGTTAAGACCTCAGTTTTAGTCGGAAATGTATGAATTATTGTGACTGGCGGAAAAAATCGATCAAAATGTCCTATTTATTATCTCTTTTTTTGTGAATTTTTTTCTGAACAATAAATGTTTGGATTTTCTCCACTTTTGTATTTTTTTTATAAAGATATTATATAGATTATATAGACTTTGATATTCACGACATACAAAAAATTAAAAATTAAAAAAATTCAGACTTGATAACCCCCAAGAACTTAAATTTTTGATGATCATTTGACAATTGACGTACATTTGACATCTGAAAAAAGTTTTAGAATCTAATAAAATATTGCGTTTCGAACTGCTTTAGTACCTGAAAAAGTTTGTCGCTGGTCGGTTGAATTTTACATTCGACATTAGGATTAATTATAAAAATTTGAAATAATTACTTGTAAATACTTATAAGAATTTAATCAAAATTTAATATGGTTTTATTAATGTTGCAGATATTTTTTATAAAAGGTTGGCAAAGATTAAAATATTGAATTAAAATTTTACATTAAATCTAACTACTTATCCTAAATTGATTATCGAGATGAATTAAACATTTAAATTTAAAAATATTTATGATGTTACCAATGGATTAAGTTCTTTTATTTGCTTCTTATTAACTGATTGCTGGTTTGGTTTAATCTGAGTAATCAATTAAATAGAATAGAGTTTTTCTATCAATGTTGCAATAGTTTTTATATAATGATTGCAACAAGATTTCAAACTTAATTCAAAAATTAAATGTTTTGAATATATTTGACTTTAAAATTCTATTAACAGCCTTAATGTGGACCGTGATAGTGGCGGACGAAAACGTGGCTTATGGAAAGCTTTGCAGCCAAAGTTCTTACAATGGCAGTAACTCAGCTTTTTTTGGCCGTTGATGGAAATGATACCACATGTTTTAAATCCAAAAATTCTGGATATCAATGGATGTACGTGGATCTCTCGTGGAAGTACAATATGCAGAGAGTGGCACTGTATGGAATTGTGACCACAGGTAAAAACTGTTGTAATTGTAATTGTTTCGAGTTTTATTTTAACAAGTAAGTTACCTTTGGACATACTTAATTTATTTTTTAAATGCAAATAAACACTTTTAATATTTAGATTACCTGCGCATATTTCTTACCAATACGGAAAACACTGCAAGTGCAACATACTTTACCATCAACTGCTTTTTAATGTACAATGGTTCCTACAAAGGTGGAATAATGGCACAATTTAATTGTCCAAATGATTCAAGGAACTTGATGAGATACATGTTTGTGGTTCAGTCTAAAGTGTCTTTGTATCAATTGATAATTTGCGAAATAGATTCAACCGGATCATGGGCTGAACGTAAGTATATTAAAATTACGTTTTAACTATACTAAATTGTTAGTGTTTAAAAGATTTATTGTTAATTTGTTTTGTCATTTGAACATATTGTTAATAAAACACAGTTAATCCAAGAAGGGATAATGTTCTTTACAAAAAGCCAACAAGTAATTATTATAATGACAAGGGTAAACACAATCCATCAAAAGCTGTGGATGGGATAAGAGATACTAATCTAGATCATGGGTTTTGTTACGAATCTCTAGGAAAATTTCTTTATTTTGACTGGATAAAAATTGACATGTTGGAAAGCTACACCATTGATTATGTTGCGATCACAACCTGGAATTTGGCTTACGGTAAGTTTCTTTAATATAAAATATAAATCACAATTAATACAATTACATCAAAATTGAATATTTTCTTCTTTGCTTTTAGCTGCTCCAAGCATGTCATACACGTTCGGTTTCGCTGATTATGATTTTAAATCATTACGTCCTATATTGTATCCACTTTGCGGTCAAATTGATAATGTGAAAGATGGAACTAGGGTCACTTTGCAATGTAATGCCAATCTTTAAAGTTGGTGGGTAGAAACAGTGTACCTTTGATGGGAAAACATAAGAAATTGGTTTCTTTGACTGCTGTTCAGTGTTCTGTTTATTGTAGCAACTACAAATGCTATACTTTCAGCTTTAATGTTCAAAAAAAGTTGTGCCGAATTAACTATAACGATTACCTAAATGGAGTTTCCTTAATACCAGATGACGGGTGGAACACATGGACAGCTGTATATGCTTGAATCTGATTAACGGAGCAACAGTTATGAGCATTTTCATGTCTAAAGTGTCTTTGTATCAATTGATAATTTGTGAAATAGATGCAATCGGATTATGGGCAGAACGTAAGTATATTAAAATTACGTTTTAACTACACTAAATTGTTAGTGTTTAAAATTTATCTAATGTCAGAATGTCAATTAATAAAACACAGTTATTCCAAGAAGGGATAATGTTCTTTACAAAAAACCAGCAACTAATTTTTATAATTACACCGGTATAAACAATCCATCAAAAGCTGTGGATGGGATAAGAGATACTAATCTAGATCATGGGTTCTGTTACGAAGCTCAAGAATATGGTTATAATCATGGCTGGATAAAAATTGACATGTTGTTAAGCTACACCATTGATTATGTTGCGGTTACAACCAAGAATTTGAGTTATGGTAAGTTTGTTTTATATAAAAAGTAAATCACATTTAATACAATTAAATAAAAATTGAATATTTTCTTGTTTGCTTTTAGCTGCTCCAAGAATGTCATACTATTTTGGTTTCTCTGAATATGATTTTCGTAGTATAACTCGTATATTGTATCCTGTTTGCGCTCAAAGTTTTAATGTGACACCTGGAATCAGGGTCACTTGGCAATGTAATGCCAACCTGCCTGCTTATAGATTCTTCTCTGTTCAACAAGCCAATGATGTCAAAGGACGTCTTCTCAATATATGTGAAGTTGAGGCCTACACACCTTTAAACAAAAGTAAGTGTAGAACATAATATTAATTCAGTCTTGAAGAGAGGACACCTTAGTAGTATGAGTCCAAACTGTCTTCTCTGTAATTTTTTTTATAGCGCTTATTAACTACGCATCCGTGTTATAGTAGGACGGAAACCATAAGATAACCCCATCATTTCCTTAGAAATATAAAAAATATAATTTTAATAACACTCAATTTTATTCCTAGCATCACTTTATTATGTATAAAAGTCTTGTAAATTTTAATATAAATTGATCAAGTAAAACTTGTAAAATATGCAATATAACATTTAAGGGCCAATGAATAACTATGAGCACATTTGATATAAGTTATATCCAATAAAATTTGAAATCTTTGATACTCACGCAATCGAAATGCACTTTATGCAAATATTATCGATATATGAAAATTTAAACGAGGTAAAAATTAATTAAGGAGAGGGGCAGTTTGATCGTTCCATGGGGCTTAAAAGCGTTTTGTACCTAAATTCAGTTTTTGTAACTTTGTACTCTTCGCTCTTTCAAAACAAAAAAGCGTTATTTACATAAAAAAAAACAATTCCGCATCAATCAACTGCCCGTTGTTCTTAACTGCCCGTTCTTGAGGATCATGCTCTAGAAGACTTTTACTGTGTAAAAATCAATTAGTTAAAATCACTGGAAATATATTGCGAAATGTTGTTATAAATATTTTGGTGAAGTCTAATTTTTTTGACATTAAAGTATGCTTTAAATCTGGCAGATTCAAAAATTTGGAAATTAGTAGGTAGAAACAGAACACCGTTATTTGGACAACAAAAGAAATTGGTCTCTTCGACTACTGTTCAGTGTTCTGTTTATTGTAGCAACTACAAAGGCGATTCTTTCAGCTTCCATGCTCAAAAAAAGTTGTGCCAAATTAACTATCACCTAAATGGAATTTACCTAGCATTAAATGACGGCTGGAACACGTGGACATCTGTATATGCTCAGTTCTGATTAGCGGAGCAACAATTATGAGCATTTTCATGTAAAACAACATTATCACATATTTATTAAAATGCTTAAGTCAAGTGACATTGTTTTGTGATTTTGAAATACTTTTATATATTGATAACATTGCATTTTAGAATTTTCTGATGTTCTTACTTCGTATCTGGAGATTGCTGCAGCAGCTAAAATTAACTATTTTATAACATTGCAACAGTTAAATTACAACTAACTATTGTAACTATTGCTTTTGTTTTCATTATTGGTGCATCAAAAATTAATGTCTTAAATCACATTTTCGTAAGTGTTTAGCATGTAATTTTTTAGCGTTTTCATTTTGATCGTTTTGCACTTGTAACAACATTAATTATACCAGAGATCTTCATTCGTCTGATTGCTCCAACGAGAAAAATGTTAAGTATAAGCAGCCTAAATAATAAAACTAGCAAAACATCAAATTCCAACAAGCTTAGCTACAGCCATGGACGGCAGCCCGGCGACAAAATAGCCCCGACAATATAGCCCTGTGACAAAATAGCCCAAGACAAAATAGCCCCGACAAAACAGCCCCGACAAAACAGCCCCGACAAAACAGCCCCGTCAATATAGCCCAAGACAAAATAGCCCAAGACAAAATAGCCCCGTCAAAACAGCCCCGACAAAACCTCGAATCACCAGTAAAAAGTATCTCTATCTCTATTACATTCACCTATGAATACACCTACGCAAACGATATCCCACCTGATATCCATTTACTTCTCAAATGATAAAAACAGCTCTAGCCATGGGCTCATGAATCAAATTCCATGAGAATGCGCCTCACAGAAACTATTATAAAGCCACAAAATGTAAACTTTAGAAGTTGTTTAACTATATTTTGTAATGGAAAAGAAAAACCTAGGGTTATAATTTTAATACTTTAAAACCTGTGATTTCAGAGCAACTTCAGGACATTTGTCCCCTGACCAAAAATTCAAATTTTAAGAATTTTAATGCAGACCTTGTCACAACAATCGTTTTTGTGATCTTATTTATTTATTTATTTGTTTATTTATTTGTCAAAACATTTTGCGGGGTCATATATGACCTCCTACGCAAATCTGTGCAATGGTTGCAGGTGTTCGTAAAAACAGGGCGCAAAGATTACAACGTTAATCGACCGCTTAATTAGAAGATGATTATTGATGTCAATGAGTGAAAGGCTGTTTTGACGAGGCTATTATGTTGCCCAGTCTTCTCAGACCCCACAGCAAAACAACAAGTGATGCCAAAGACGTGAAAGAATGAAGAAAAGCACAGAAAGTCAGGAAAATCCTCCCTTTTCCAAATAATTCCAACCCTAAAGAAAAGGTTAAGTCGGATTGGGACCTCCGGATGACTTGATGACCCGGTTTCATTTTACCAGAAGTCTTAATTTTTCTAGTTTTATTTACGACCCAAAGTTGAATTTTCTGGACCTTCCTGTCCCTTCAGTTTTTGCGAATAATATAAAGAACAATTCATTCTTTCAGGTTCAAAGGAGTTATAGTGATCTGTGTCTCAAACTTGCACTTAAAAATATTAGAAGCATTAACAATAAGTTCAACGAGATCCATTTAATTCTCCACAATTTCATTCCAAACATCTTTTGTCTGGCTGAAACATGGTTCTCAAATGACATACGAAGCAGCCTTTTTCTACCTAATGGTTTCACCGCTGTCCGATGGGATAGACGCTCAAGAGGAGGAGTTGCTTTGATCATCAAAAACATTAAAACATTACATATCATCAGCATTAAAACATTACATATCATCAGCATTAAAGCATTACATATCATCAGCATTAAAACATTACATATCATCAGGATTAAAATATTACGTATCACCAGCATTAAAACATTACATATCATCAGGATTAAAACATTACATATCATCAGCATTAAAACATTACATATCATCAGGATTAAAACATTACATATCATCAGGATTAAAACATTACATATCATCAGGATTAAAACATTACATATCATCAGCATTAAAACATTACATATCATCAGGATTAAAACATTACATATCATCAGGATTAAAACATTACATATCATCAGCATTAAAACATTACATATCATCAGGATTAAAACATTATATATCATCAGCATTAAAACATTACCTATCATCAGCATTAAAACATTACATATCATCAGGATTAAAACATTACGTATCATCAGCATTAAAACATTACATATCATCAGGATTAAAACATTACATATCACCAGCATTAAAACATTACATATCATCAGGATTATAACATTACATATCATCAGCATTAAAACATTACGTATCATCAGCATTAAAACATTACATATCATCAGCATTAAAACATTACATATCATCAGCATTAAAACATTACATATCATCAGCATTAAAACATTACATATCATCAGCATTAAAACATTACGTATCATCAGCATTAAAACATTACATATCATCAGCATTCAAACATTACGTATCATCAGCATTAAAACATTACATATCATCAGCATTAAAACATTACATATCATCAGCATTAAAACATTACATATCATCAGCATTAAAACATTACATATCATCAGCATTAAAACATTACATATCATCAGCATTAAAACATTATATATCATCAGCATTAAAACATTACATATCATCAGCATTAAAACATTACATATCATCAGGATTATTCCCACATTGAAATCGTTTGTGTAGACTCAAGAATTGGCTTTCAAAACCACCGCTTTATTGGTTAATAATAATTATTGGTTAACATCGGAAACGAGAATTCGATTTGAACTAGAAACCATTTTCCTTGGCGAAGACATTAAAATTCGATGAATATTTTCTTGGTCTCTAACAATTCCGATTCAATTTCTTGTGCATTGATTGAATTTGAAAGACTGAGAAAATACAGGAATAAAATATAATAATAATAATAATAATAATAATAATAATAATAATAATAATAATAATAATAATAATAATAATAATAATAATAATAATAATAATAATAACAGTAATTCGCTTTCAAAAAATTATTATTAATTTCAGAGTGAAATTTGAAATTATTCTTAAAATCTTAGAAATCTGAGGACTGATGATTAGCATGAAAAATGATAGATGAAAATTTGAACACGTTGCAGCTTCTGATTGGTTGAACATTTCTTTATCATTGGTGGGTCGTTAAACTTTGTAATTTCAAATGAGTTTCCGTTTGTTGAAATTATTTTTGATATATAATTTGAAATAAAATTCGTTGCATAATAAATAAAAAACTAAATTAATTTTAATTAATTAAATTTGAAACTTATTATTTACAAATTAGTAAAATTAAAACAAGGTTGCAACTCGAAGTGGTCGTGAAAATAATGTCAATAAGTACTTTATAATTTATAAGGTGACGGGTTCATCGAGTGAAATTGATGTGCTATTGAATTCATAAAAATATAAAATTAAGTTTAAAACAAAATATAAAATGAAATATTAAATAAATTATTAAATAAAATATTAAGTAAAATATTAAGTGAAAAACTAAAAAATGAAAGTCTCAAGGAAGTATTTTGTATGCATCTTTCCCGCCTCAAGGGTGTTGGAATTCCCAGGTTTGTTTGTTGGAACATTGTATCACGTGACACAACAGATGTCGCTATCGATGCATCTGCTTAGTTATGAAGGGGATAAGCTTCAAGCAATCCTGTTGTTGTTTTTTTATTTTTGTATTGTATTGTATATCTTAAAATGTATATTTTATATTTTATATTTATTTTATATTTATTTTATATTTTATATTTTAAATTTTATATTTATTTCATTTTTTTGTAGAACTTAAATATCTTTCTGACTTAATCAATCATATGTCCAGAGGCATGTGACACCTGGAGTTAAAAAGATCTGAAGCGGAACGGCTTTCGTTGGAGAGCGGTGCAGGTGCGAAAAGGTGGTCGTCCTTGCGTAGAGACGAGAGCAAGACCGGAGAACTTCAAGAGAGTTGCAAATCATCCAAGCGAGACAAGATCA
Organism: Whitmania pigra; assembly: GCA_021613335.1. Lineage (NCBI taxonomy): Eukaryota > Metazoa > Annelida > Clitellata > Hirudinida > Haemopidae > Whitmania > Whitmania pigra. Next base: position 325,917 of record JAJTWR010000051.1, read on the forward strand.
AGAATGAACCGATGTTCAGCCATGCGTGGCGGAAAGAAAAAACTTCACGGAATTCTTTCTCCGGCGAAAGAAGAGCGCGCGCAGACGGGTTCGTTTTGCGAACGTGGAAAACGTGTTCGCAGGCGCTCTTATCTCTGGAAGACTCCGGTCTGCATTATTACGCTCCACGTGTTAGGAACACCGCTCCAACAAGCTTCTGTCTTAAATCGGCCTCGCTCAGGCACATTCCAGCGCCAGTCGTTAATGAAGGATGGAGGCACGGATGGATGAGTAGGGGCACGGATGAATGGATGGAAAGATGGATTGATGGATGGATGAATGGATGGACGGATGGATGGAAAGATGGATTGATGGATGGATGAATGGATGGACGGACGGATGGAAAGATGCATAGATTGATGGATGGATGGACAGATGGATAGATTGATGGATGGATGAAAAGATGGATAGATTGATAGATGGATTGATTGATGGATGGATGGAAAGATGGATGATAAATTGATGGATGGATGAAAAGATGGATAGATTGATAGATGGATTGATTGATGGATGGATGGAAAGATGGATAGATTGGTGGACGGATAGACAGATGGATAGATTGATGGATGGAAAGATGGATGATAAATTGATGGATGGATGAAAAGATGGATAGATTGATTGATAGATAGATAGATAGATGGATGGATGGAATAAATGGATGGGTGGGTGGATGGATGGATGGAGAAGATGGCTTGGTGCGATTTTTATTAGGAGGGAGGTGTCGAGAGGCGTCAAAGTCAGATAATTGTTTCATAATAATAATAACAGGATACAATAAAATAAAATAAAATAAAATCTAACCAATAGAACATATAAAGTTTATTTTGGTAAGAAGTAAAGTTGCTTCAGGTTCGAAACTTATGTGGTATTAGTAATTAGTAGATCGTATAATAATATTATTATTATGAATATCAAATACAATGGCAATAATATTAATAACAATAACCGCATTTTCCGTAGTATGTAAATTAAAAAATCAAAATATTAAAATCTTCTGCTTGTATGTATTTTTAATGTACGACAGGTGCTCGAATGAAGCTTGAAAAGATTCGAAATTAAAAACTGGGAATATTTTGTGCAAATGTTGCCAAGAGGTTGAAATTTGTAAACGCTTTCTTGGTAAACATTTTATAATCGTCGATTAAAATTGCATGAATTAATGCTAATTTACAGTAAAAGTTAGATTTAACAGTTAAATAGCTAGCAATTGAAATCCTTAATTTTACGTTTAATTAATTAATTAATTATTTATTTTTAACTTTTTGAAATAGGTATAAAGATTTAATCAAATCGACAACAACATCGTAGATTTTAATATGATGCCAAATATCAACCCACCAAAATGAATTCAGATATTTAATCAAATTTTAATTTAAAAACAAACATAGCTCAATACATAGATGAGAAAAATATAAATTCTACTAATCCAGCAACAATGTGAACTAAACTGACGAGCTCTGAAAAAGGTGCTGGCAACGAGTAAAAGCGATGACCGCGCCATTTTGAATCCGTCTCAATTAACGTGACATCTTCAAGAAAATCCATCACTGCTATGAATACCTTATTCCTTTGGCTATGAATCCTGCTCTGAAATGGATGACAATTTGTCCAATATTTCAGCTGCTAAATGATGCTAATTGATCGATTGATGTCATCGTTTGGTTGATCGACATTTGAGGACATACACGGAGAGGATCTGCTGGGATGAGGTGGTTGAAGATAAGACAACTCTGGAGTCAACTATGTCTAGTTTTAGAGTTGAGATAACTTGTTTTAAATTAAAATTCTTTTAAAGTTACTTTACAATAAAAGTTAATGGTAATAATAAGGTTAGTTTGGTTGAGGGTTGAGTATCTAATACTATAAATACATATTAATACATGGGTTATCTTAAATTAGTTAAAATATTTAAATTATTAATTTTCATCATCAGCAGCATCATTATCATCATCAACTACTCAATAACAGGTAACACCTGAATAAGACCTCAATCATCTTAGAAGCATCTTCCTGGTGTTGGAAGATTAAAGGACAAAAAATGAGGAAAATTGCAACAAAAAAGGCGGGAAATTCTATCACTGTAAAACATGAGGTTCACATTTTTCGAAATACGAATGTTTGCATTAATTGCCTTATTTATTATTATTATTATTATTATTAGTATTATTATTATTATTATTAGTATTATTATTATTATTATTATTATTATTATTATTATTATATTATTATTATTATTATTATTATTATTATTATTATTATTATTATTATTATTATTATTATTATTATTATTATTATTATTATTATTATATATTATTATTATTATTATTATTATTATATTATTATTATTATTATTATTATTATTATTATTATTATTATTATTATTATTATTATTTTTCTTAAATTAATGATGAGAAATTTGTTCTGCAACAAAATGAAACCAACAGTTAGGCAAATTCCGATTTTAAATAGATTTTAATATCTATGAAAAAATGTACGAAATAAAGGTTGAATATGTTAATACGATAAGTGGCTCCATTGGTTAATAATATCATTTATATTATTAAATAAAAAATTTAACAGATAGTGTATAAATAAAATACATACGATAAAGTATAATATAAATGAATATCAGAATATTACAATGTAAAAATAATGAAATAATAGTATTAATATTATTAATAATAAATAAAGTCCTGGTTATGACGTCACCAGGAGACGGATAGGCAATGAGCATCTGGGTTGAAATATTAACACCTGTGAAGTGATTAATAAAGATGCATCAACCTGGATTGGTTGAGATGCTGACGCTAGTGAGAGTTTCAATGATTGTATTTTGTAAAAAAAAAATTAAATTTATTTAAATAACTGATAATTATTAATTAAATATTATAAGTTTCATAGATTTGTTGTATTTTGTAAAAAAAACAAATTTATTTTTTTATAAATATTATTATTTAACTGTAAGTCATTTAATTTAAAGTTAAATGATCTGTTTTTAATTTAATTTTTTTTTAATTTAATTAATCGCTTAAAATGACTTTAGATTACTACTTGTGGCTTACGAACAGGTGATAATCAACAAAGATATTCAAAGAATATTTATTTAATTATTATTTATTATTTGTTAGATATTATGATGTATTTGTGTATGTAGATAAAATACATCACATAAATTAAATTTATTATTGGACAAATAATTTCTATTTATGAAACATCCTTTATAATCGAACGATACCCTTGCATAGAAAAAAATTGCCCTCTTAACGAAAGAAGCACTTTGCAGCAATATTGAATTTTCCTCGGCTAACATTCACTCCATCATCATCCATCCATTCATCCCTCTCTTCGCCATTCATTCATTCATTCATTCGTTCGTACGTTCGTTCGTTCATTCGTTCGTTCGTTCGTTCGTTCGTTCGTTCGTTCGTTCGTTCGTTCGTTCGTTCGTTCATTCGTTCATTCGTTCATTCGTTCATTCGTTCATTCGTTCATTCGTTCATTCGTTCATTCGTTCATTCATTCATTCATTCATTCATTCATTCATTCATTCATTCATTCATTCATTCATTCATTCATTCATTCATTCATTCATTCATCATTCATTCATTCATTCATTCATTCATTCACTCATTCATTCATTCATTCATTCATCATTCATTCATTCATTCATTCATTCATTCATTCATTCATTCATTCATTCATTCATCCTTCTTATTTAATCATTCGTTCCATCTTTCCAGCGACCTTATCATCTTCATCGGTCCTCCAGGCCCCCAGAGGCACGTGCATAAAAAGGTCAAAGTTCGCATGTCCTTCTCTCGGTTGAGGTCTCGTCGGGAATTTTCTTCAGGGGAATGATTTTGATTTTGATTTTGATTTTGAGTGATTGAAAGATACGAGTTGAGGTCAATAATGTGAGTGATTTGATGGTTGAGTGATTTTAATTTGACGTTTATGGCATCTAATAAGACTCACTGAAGATGAATGGATTGAAGTTCCACTGGTATTCCGCTGTAATTCTGCCACTCCACCGCTTGAGTAAAAGTATATCCTTGTGACAATCCAACCGTGACATGAGATGATGATGATGATGATGAGGTTATTTTTAGTTTTGAAAATACTTTAAATTTTAAGTGCTTAATTTCTTTTACGATTTTACGAGGAAATTAAAGTTAAGGAAATTATTTAAAAAAAAACGTAACCGTGACTGAGCCTTCCATACAAGCGGCACATCCTCACCTCCACCAGTGAATCTTTTCAATTTTCCTTCAATCCATCTTTCGTCACCCACCACTGATCACGTGATGCATGGGCTTCTAAAAATAAACTTCCACTTTCTACTCAACCTTTCGAAGCCTCGGACCCTTCTGTAGACTCAAATTCGCAGCGTCATAATTTTTTTTAGTGTACTTTTTATTATTATTATTATTATATTATTATTATTATTTTTATCTGTTGTTCAATTATAATTAATATCTGGGTTATTGTTATTGTTTAATTACAAATATTAAATTTATCAAAATCACTAGCTTCGTGGCTAGGAATGATGACGATCCCAAATCCAATATAAACACACTTCTAGTATTAAGAACCAAGGCCCTCATGATGTCTGACCTCTATGACCTTGTTGACCTCGGTGAATCATGGTCGATACGTGTATTGTACGCTCAGGTAAGTCGAGCCATTAATTTCCGGGTCCGAATGAATGCAATAAACTTATTGCTCGCAGTCTCTTATTGTTCCGCTCGAGTGAATTAAGGTCAAAGGGTCGTTCCGGTTCAGATGACCTGACCTGGAAAAACTTTATTTAAATGTCAGGAGGAGTCCATCTCTCGGTGAGAGGCGGGAAAGTGAGGGGAATTGAGTGATGGAAACGCAGACGATTGTGGTTTGTAGAACTTTGTTTCGATGATTTCGAGAACAATTGTTCTTAATTGCTATTTATTTTGCTTTTAATTCAATTAATAGTTAATATCATAATTATTTTTTGCTGCATTTATATTTTTACTAATGCAATTAATCGTTAAAATCAAAGTTTAGCACACTTATTATTTGCAGCACCACAATTTTATCATCATCATTATCATCAAAATTATCATCGTAGAAATTTTTTTAACATAATTCAAATTTGTAAAAAACCAACAACTAATGCTGAGATCATTATGATGAGGATTATGATTATGATTATGATTACACGAATGGCGGTGATGATGACGATGAAGTTATTAATTGCGGTTACGATGACGTCAGTGACACTTACATCTGTAAAAACGTATATTGTTACGAAACATCGCACTAAACTCAGCCATCAGAAAGTAAACTTGAACGCGATCGTCATCATCACCAATTGTTGACATCGTTGTCATAACCAGTAACATGTCATCATAACTTTATTATATATCAACATACCATAACCATCATCATCATCATCACCATCGAAACTATTACTAAGATTATTGTCTTTGTAAGCATCTACATGGAGTGTTATCGTTATTATCATGATATCAGATGTCAACGCAGAAATATCTTATCAAACGACATCGTCATCATCATCATCGTCGCCATACTCATCGCAGTCAAGATTTATGTCATAGAAACTTGTATAACTTGACGACCACCACCACCACCACCACCACCATCAACAACAACATCATCATCATCATCATCATTCATCATCATCATCTCATCATCATCATCATCATCATCATCATCATCCATCATCATCATCATCATCATCATCATCATCATCATCATCATCATCATCCTCATCATCATCATCTCATCATCATCATCATCATCATCATCATCATCATCATCATCATCATTCATCATCATCATATCATCATCATCATCATCATCATCATCATCATCATCATCATCATCATCATCATCATCATCATCATCATATCATCATCATCATCATCATCATCATCATAATCATCATCATCATCATCATTCATCATCATCATCATCATCCATCATCATTCATCAGCATCAGCATCATCATCATCATCATCATCATCATCATCATCATCAGCATCATCATCATCATTCATCATCATCATCATCATCATCATCATCATCATCATCATCATCATCATCATCATCATCATCATCCATCATCATCATCATCATCGTCATCGTCATCGTCATCATCGTCATCATCGTCGTCAACATCGTCGTCATCGTCATCATCATCGCCGTGTAATCTATGCGGACTCCATTATCGAGATCGCTTAAACTTCTCGCCGTCGTTATGACGATGGTTTCCATGGAGATAAGAAGTGTTCACCAACGATAGGGAGAGGAGATGGGGAAGGTGGGTGGGGCTAGAAAAAAAAAATGGGCGGAGCGTGGCTTCGTGACGTCATCAGTAGTCGTCGTCGTCATCGTCGCACCACCAATATTCCGACTGCTTCCTCTTCAAGTGGGCCAAGAGGCACCATGCCGAGACGAAGTCCACCATCTGTTGAATAATTAATTGATTATTTAATTAACATCGGTGGTGAATAATTAATTGATTATTTAATTAACATCGGTGGTGA
>JAJTWR010000051.1:337500-340000 GCA_021613335.1 Whitmania pigra
TAAAATCATTATTAACAATTTATTATCATCATCCAGTTGTTATTGATTGGTAATAAATTTACATTATAAATTAATAAATATTTATTGCTGAAGACTTGTCGCAACTACTGTTAACAATGTTTGTTATTATTATTATTATTATCCTAAAATATTATCTTTATGATTAGTTAATCTTATCTAAGAAATAATTATAATTATTAAAAAATAAATAATTATTGAATCTAAATTCGGAATTGATATTAATGAGAAATTAAATATTACCCAAAAACCAAAATCCAAATTCAATAAATAAATCCATTAACTAATAATTCGTAAGCATTGACTGGTGATTAATTTCAAACAAAAATATTTTGGCTGAATTCAGATTGATGGGTGTCATCATTAAAACATTCCTAACCATCCTGGGTGTAGGTATAGGGTAGCACGGAAGGTGGCTGATGAATGAAAGTGAGAACAAATAAGTCGGTAAGGGTCATCATCCCCCAAATGAGGCGGTAATGAGCCCCTAAGAAGTCTTTTTCTCAACCACTAGCCCCCCTAATGACGTCATAACAAGTCCATCAGTGCTCGTGGTTTTTTTTTAATTTATTTATTTATTATTTATTTAAAAGGTCTTAATTTTATGCTAATGACTCAGTTAATAAACAACTGTCGATCATTTATTTTTAAATATGTCTTGTGATAAATGTTAAATTTGACGTTAAAAAGTTTTTTTAGGAAATTACGTAATAACTTAAAAAAGACATAAAATTAATTTCTTATAATATTAAAAACTTAAAATGTAATAGTCTTCATCTTTTATACATTTACATCATTAATTAGAGACAATTCATTAAATGATCCAAATTTAAGGAATAAAAAGTCTTTGTCGGTTATGTCGAATGTGGAATCGATTATCATAAATTAAAATAACTAATCTATTACCATACATTAACATGATTATTATATTAGCACTCATTAATATAATTGATCACAAGTTAAGCACAAATTAACATAACTATTACGCAGTTCTGCCTGCATTAGTAATCAACATCAGCTTCTCGGGTATTTCCTAATGTCCAATGTCATGATCTTCGGGGAACTCAAGGTCACCAAATAAATCATCTTCAAAGTATACTTAAAATTTCTTAAATCATCCGAAGTAGCGTGTGCTGCCAGCTTCAAAATTATTTTCTGGAGGAATGAAATAATTTAATTAAAAAAATATTAATAGTTGTAATATTCTTATTTCTGTTAAAAGAACCTTTCTGCCAGCCAGTAATTATAAAACAATAATTATCCAAAGCATTATTCAAACCAGTCGCAATAAAAATCCCATTCCCAGCATCACAAGAAACACGGGTGATGATAAGTGACCTACTTTGGATTGCACGTGGTCCCAAGCCAACGTGACTTTGGCTACTTCAGGTGAGGTGTTGTTAAGTTTATCAGCTGTTTTGTTGTAGGTGTTGCGCAACTGTTCAATCATTGCTTGAGATGTCGATAACGATATCTGAATGATTAAAAAATTGGTAGAATTAGTAAATCTTGGATAATTTATGGAAGGAAATGCAATAATAATAATATAATAATAATAATAATAAATAATATAATAATAATAATAAATCATAGAATAATAATAATAATAATATAATAATATAATAATAATAATAATAATAATAAATAATAATAATAATAATAATAAATAATAATAATAATAATAATAATAATAATAATAATAATAAATAATAATAATAATAATAATAATAATAATAATTAATAATAATAATAATAATAATAAATAAAATAATAATATAATAATAAATAATAATAATAATAATAATAATAATAATAATAATAATAATAATAATACTATAAAATAATAATAATAATAATAATAATAATAATAATAATAATAATAATAATAATAATAATAATAATAATAATAATAATAATAATAATAATAATAATACTAATATAATAATAATAATAATAATAATAATAATTAATAATAATAATAATCATAATAATAATAATAATAATAATAATAATAATAATAATAATAATTAAATAATAATAATAATAATAATAAATAATAATAATAATAATAATAATAATAATAATAATAATAATAATAAACACAAATTATGAACCATGCATTAATAAGCTGTGTAATGGTTCGTAAAGGGAACGAAGTGCAAATCTCTCCTCAACCCGAGGTCATCAGGGTACGAAAGCCATTTTGTGAAACGATTATCAATGAGTGAATACTTCAGTTCATCGAAACATTTTGCCAAATAAAACCAAATCTGGGTATCGATTATCGTTAAACAATCGCGAGAATTCATGGAGGATTTCATTCACATTGGTAAGGAGTCAATTGAGTACATTTTCCAAGCATCCAGGAATCTAAATTGCAGGAAATAGTAAGAAATAAATTATATTTTTGTTTGGATCTAGCAGATGTTTTTTTTCAAAACTTTTGTAAAATTTGTTAATAACTTATTTTTTAAGTTTTTAC
>JAJTWR010000051.1:350000-352500 GCA_021613335.1 Whitmania pigra
TGATGATGATGATGACGGCGAATTTGATGATGATGATGATGATGATGGCAATGGTAATGATGGTGGTAATGATGACAAATGTCCTAAAGTGTTACACACCGGTGAAATATAGAAAATGGCTTGCAATTGAATTGCACCAGTGACCTCCAGCTTTCTGACCTCAAAAAGTTCAAATGTCACCGGTGCGAAACAATCACATGGAACAAATGTGAAGTGGAATGAAGCGCTGATCTTTGGCTTTTTGTGCGGGGATCGTCATAAATAAAAGATTAATAATAATGTTTGTAAGACTTTGGACTTCTACCTGTCTGGATTCTCACTGATTGTCAAGTTAGATGATTAGTGAGATGCGTTTTGTAGCAATAATAACGCGACTTCGTATATGAAGAAGAGGATATCAAATGTAATTAAATAAAAATTTTATAAATTATATATAATATAAATTTAATTACAATGGCAATGTAAACTTAATTATTCCAATACCATGTTTGCAACACTACACCCTCCTTAAATTTGTTCGTCCCGAACAGACTGTTCCCCGTGATACTTCGCCAGTCGGCGGATGTGTGTCACTTTTATTTTTACTCTTGGGACACAATGTTTAGCATGGTGTCCATGTACCACTATCGATTCAATGCAAGCTTGTCTTCCTCCTGCATTGCTACCAAATTGCAACAGACACTCAGCAAAACTTATAATAACATTAGAGGCTCGCCCCGAGTCTCTGATGACTTTTGAAGGTCAGAAGGTTTGTTAAGGCTGAGAATTCGACAAGTGAATTTCTCAGACATTGACTCAACTTCTTTAACCTCGTACTCACGACCGTCGAGCACTTCACTGTCAACATCTCCATTCTCCGCTGCAATGACATCCACCGCTGAATTGAATTCGGCCACCTCCAACTCAAATCGCTCGCCATGAATGTTGTCCCTGTCCCGTTCCTCCACCGATTCCTCAACGCAATGACGCTCCACTCTGGTCTCTACCAAAGTCCCTCCTTCAATTATTTCCTCGGTTCTCTTTCCAGCAGACACCAGCGAGACAATCGTGCAAGGAACTGGTTCATCGGAGACTGGCTTGACATCTTTGGTGTTTGCGAAACTCCCCCTCAGCTCAGCATTGTCCTCATTCTCAACATTGTCCATCCTTACATGAAGCTCATCTATTGGACTGCCTTTGTCAACCATCAAACTGCCCACGTTTACCTCAGCCAAGCTCAGCACCGTCTTCCTCTCTCAGCTTCTTCCCCAATTCCTCGCTCCATGGAAGCAACATTTTGATTTCTCCAAAAATGTTTCCATCTACAATTTCCTCGGTCTCTTTCTCAACCGAAACCAGTGCGGCAATCGAGTATACTGCCGACTCTCCAGCTGTTGTGATCTCTTCGGTGCTTCCCATAGTTTCTTCCAGTTCGTAGCTAGTGGCAACTTTGTACAAGGAAACTTTAGTTACCTTATCCATGACAACAGCTTCTTCGCGCTTCACGGACGCCTGGAAGTTCTCTGAAAGGGATCAATAATTAAATACTCCTCTGGATCATGTCCCTGGTCCAATGTCCATGACTGCAGGCGATCTTGCAATTCTTCTCTGATTCCTTTCGAATCTAATTTTTTCTCCTTAAGTTCACGTCTCATTTCACCAACACTTAAATCTTTTGTAACTGTGCTCATGACTTACTTTTTGGGATCCCACTCCTGAAACCAACGAAAATAACCCGGGATCCGCAAATTACTAATTTTAGTAAGTTAACTAATACGTTTATTAGAGCAAATATCATGAATATTGAGTAGCACTCACAAATCCGAGAAAGCAGACACTCTCAGAACAAGCTCCACAGCAACCCAAGAAACTGACGCTGGCTACGAAGACTCCTGACGTGATGAGGATGAGAGGAATTTGATGGAAGTTCAAGGTTGACCTCGTTTGACCTTTCAGGTGCTCGTTCGACGACAAGAGATGAGAGTAGATCAACGTATCCTGGTAGAGGTAAAACCATACCCCACTAACTATCAGGCCCCATCCACAAACCTGTCAATCAAAGGTGTTGAATATTAATGAGGTTGGTGTCTTATTCCGTCAGATTGGGCTAATCGTGTTGCAGCTAATTGGCGTTACTGTCGAAAGGAAACAAGTAAATCTAATTATTAGGAAATATTAGATTTGTTCCAAAATTAAGTTTAAAATAAATTATTTTATAAGCTGTTTGGTAATATTACATTTTCATATATAAATAAAACCGTTAAGATTCATAATTCCTCCAATTCTATGGTAAATAAACAATGTAATATAAATAGCAGGCGACAAGAAATAATAATAATAATAATAATAATAATAATAATAATAATAATAATAATAATAATAATAATAATAATAATAATAATAATAATAATAATAATAATAATATATCACGCAATATTATTAACTTATTGTAAATGCATAGCAATTTAGTACATAACACCTTCAGTTATAATAATAATATTATTAATATTATTATATATAA
>JAJTWR010000051.1:357500-372874 GCA_021613335.1 Whitmania pigra
CTACACAGAAAACGTAAGTAATCAACTGTTACTAATAACGCTAGCGAATGTTTTTTTTTCCAATTTATTTTTGTTTAATTTAAGAAATTATCGTTTTATTTATCATCAATTCGTTCTGTATTTTCTTAAAAACGGCATCATCAACTAAAATATTTTTGACGACAAGAGAATTATTCGGATAAAATAAAATCGTTTTAAAAAATTTATTGCAAAATTTCTTCTTTTGTTGGACTTTTTTCGATTTTTCAGAAAAAAAATCAATCCCTGGAGACATGTTCTGAAGTTTAAACATTCAAATTAACATTGTATTTTTCTTATTTTCATTAAATTCATTTTAATTTTAGAACAGTCTAATCAATTTAAATCTATTATTTTTATTAATTAGTATTTATGAAAGCATTGCTTAATTCGACGGAAACAATCACAAAAATTTTAATAATAATAATAATAATAATAATAATAATGATAATAATGATCAATGATAATACAATAAAATAATAACAACATGCTTCATACTTCTGGAACAAGTACAAAATTCTTGCATTGAGTATTTGATTTGGAATTGATAATGAATCAAATCAGTAATAATGTCCACAAATGCAGACCACTGTCAGTTACAAATAAGCAGTACGTGCTCTCGGAATGTCAATGAGCTTCTGATCTCGTTGCCTGGATTGAGTTTCAGGAACTACGTGTACTTGTTGAGGCATTTGCCTCCTTACGGAATGCTGGTTATGTTACGCTTCAGTAACCATGGTAACCATAACCATATTATTTATATTAACTCCGCAGTTAAATTTAAAGCTGATATTGTTATATTTAGGGTTAGGATTAAAAGGTTAGGTTAAATTATTATTGGGTGTTTAATAATTCTATGCTCAAGAAATTGTCCAAATATTTTGTACTGATTTAATACTGCCTATTTGCATATTGCCGGTTATTTAGTAATTAGTTATTTGGTTTTAGTAATTCAGTAGTTACTTGAAATATGTAGATTTATTTCAATATCTTGAAATCTTTTAATAGCGTCACGCATAATTCATACATTCTGTCAATGCAATTTGTACATCATTTTCTTAATTTAATAAAATAAACTCCTCCATATTAAACATGTTAAACATATTAAATACATTAAAGCTATGAAACATATTAAAAATAATAAACTCATTGAAATAAAAATGAACATCAAATGTAGTAAATGTGCAGACACAGCAGAGAACCATTCTGCCATTAAAGCATTAACTGAACTCATGAGAGCATGATGGTTGGGTTATTGGGTGGGTAGCTGATGGGTGGGTAGTTATTGGCTGGGTTATTGCTGGTTGGGTTGGCATTGGGTGGATAGATGGATGAGTAATTCTGAGGGAGGAGGGGCGACGGGAAAATTCAATTATACACGACCATCGCTTCGTAGATGTCGAAGAACATTGGAGGAGACATTCGTCCAAATTATTATTATTATTATTATTATTATTATTATTATTATTATTATTATTATTATTATTATTATTATTATTATTATTTCGTTTATTTACTTATTTACTTATTTATTCATTTTTATTACTGTTGTCGTTATTGCTATTGTTATGTATAACTCACTCTGCTCGCTCATTTTTGACTAAATTATGTTTTATTCCTTCTGTCGGCATAAAACAGGTGATTGTATTAAACGATGAGTGGTTGGTTAAATAAATTAAAAATTATGATTGGCAGATATTATAAGACATCTCTGAATAAGTTAAATCTAGTTAAATTACAAAATACTAAAATTAAACATCAAAATAGTTTTGAATCGTAACATTTTACAATTAGAACGCTAATAAATAGAATGATTAACGATTAATACTGAAATAAAATAGCCAAATTATTTTTTTTTGGACCCTAGTGGAATTCACCACATAATAATTGGTAATTAATTAATTTTGTATTAAATGTGCAGAAGACATGAATCTTGATGCCACAACTAAGTAATCATCAGGCATTTTATAAAAAGGTCACTTGTTCAGCAGTTCATTTTTGTTAAATAAATTTAAATTAATTAATTTTTTGTTTATTATTTCTTGATGCACTCGCGGTCTTCCCTTGGTCAAGTCCGAGTCACTGTTGTTGTTGTTGTTGTTGTTGTTGGTTGTTGTTGTTGTTGATGATGATGATGATGATGATGATGATGATGATGATGATGAGGATGATGATGATGATGATGATGATGATGATGATGATGATGATGATGATGATGATGATGATGATGATGATGATGATTGATGATGATGATGATGATGATGATGATGATGATGATGATGATGATGATGGATGATGATGATGATGATGATGATGATGATGATGATGATGATGATGATGATGATGATGATGATGATGATGATGATGATGATGATGATGATGATGATGATGATGATGATGATGATGATGATGATGATGATGCTGATGATGATGATGATGATGATGATGATGATGATGATGATGATGATGGATGATGATGATGATGATGATGATGATGATGATGATGATGATGATTGATGATGATGATGATGATGATGCTGATGATGATGATGATGATGATGATAACCTGACAAAGTTGATCACGTCGGCAGCGTCATTAATGAATAAATCCAGGCCCACAACCAGTTTAAGAGCAAAATGAATTACTCAACGAAAATAAATAAATAAAAAATAATAATAATAAAAATTAATTCAGATTAACTAAGAATAATGACAAATCAAATACGAGATTAATTGCAAATAAATAATTAACAATTAATTATATCCTTCCGAACAACGTTCTCCTTTGTCAACTCCACCTCTCTACTCCAACTGGCCATGATGATTGTGATGATGGTGATCCAAGAAACTTTGTTGTTCGTATAACACGCAGTCGTCCGTCAAGAATCTTCCGGTCTGGGAACGACTGGAAAATGTGATTCTTTCGATCCTCGAACCTTTTCAAAAACCACTCCAGTTTTTGAGGAGGAAGCATTTCGATCCATATCACGTTGTCGTGGAAACATTTACTCTTTCAGAAGAATTGATGATGAGGATTGTGTCACGGTAATGATGACTACGGCTGGAAGTGATGATTGTGATCGCGTAGAAGTTAAAAATTGTCGGTCGTAGTAGAACATCCCGACAGGCGATCTTAACGCCTCTGAAAATGAAGTGTGGCATTTTGAAAGCACCCACCTACGCCCAATCCCCACCCGCAGTAATTGTTATCAATTTCACGCCGAGACTCAAAAATATCCATTCCGCGTCTCTCTTACGTTACCATTACGAGGATGGTCGTGCGAAAGAAAAATGCTCAAATGTGGTGGGGGAAGAAAATAAACAACTAAATGGAGCACCGATGTCATCAGAGGAGTCGTTAATTGAGCCATACATCCTGCTTATTGCACTGCATGGGATTATATAGATTCACTTTTAGCACTGAGACGGCAAACTACTGCCCATCGCTGCGTTAACTTTTCTGACGCTGACGCAATCGCGGCCAGCGCAACAGTCGATCGATCAACAGTAGCAGCAAAGCAAACGTGATACAAACTACACAATAACAACATCACGACAACCGCAACAGCAGAAGCAACAACAACAACAGCAATAATAATAACAACAGCGACAGATGCATGTGTATCTCTTTTGTTGCCGGGTAATCAGGTTATTCCTTCGAGAACTCCTGTTTTGTTTCCTTTTTCTCCGACAGCATCAGCTTCACTTTCGCTTCCTTTGTGGTAAACTTTTTGAGATGCATGTTTTAATGCGCCTGTGAATTGAACGGTTCATTTTGGACCATGATCGTCTGTAAAATTGTAACGGTTGTTGTAATTATTATAGAAACCTTTGCTCTTTAAATATAATTAAAATAAATATTTATAAAATTGTAAAGTAAATATCATTATTCATTTAATTTCATATTTATAAATCCAGGGAACAATTCCAAATGAACTCACTAAATTCTTCACGGTTTGAACATCCCTTGTTGCCTTCATTCACATTCAAACAATGCACATCGTAATGACATCTGGATTAATTATATATCGACATTCAATCAATTTGATTGCAGACCTTCAATCAGTTTATTTTTACGGATCAGTCGTTTTGAATGGAAACAATTTATTAATGAAGCATTAAATTAATTAATCCAACATTTATTATTTAAATTATGAAAATTAAAAATGTTATCTATATTTGATTTATTTTTAGATAAAGTCTATCATTAAATAAATATGGTAAAAACTGAAGATGATTGGGTCATTTCATGTCAGAAATTCTTTAAAATATTTCATTAATTAAATAATATTCAATAAGTGAATTGATACATCACTAACCAATTAATAATAATAACATTAATAATAGTAATTTAAATATTATTAATATTATAATATTAATTAAAATTAACTGTATCTCACGACTCGGTGGCTGTGGATGGGCGATCCATAGATTGATGTCTCCTCTGCTGCCCTTGCATGATGTTGGACCAAGTCAAAACATTATCTGAGCAGATAATCAACCAAAGGAAACTCAAGCCCATCCATCAGTGCTAATCGATTGATAACATCACGTTTCACCATCGAAATCCAGGGGAAAGACATATAAATGGAAAAATGTGCAATAAACGATCAAAATAGCTTAGCACGTGTTTGATTTCCGTCTGAGTCAATAGCGGGAAAAGGGTTTTAAAGTTACGCACATCGTACATTTGGAATACCAGCTAAACACAAAAATCTGTATATAATTTTCACAATCTAATAAAACATAGTCTTCCATATTAAACTTACAAAACATATTAAGGACATTAAATAATAAACGCAAGTAAATAAAAGTGTACATTATTTGTACAGTCAAATAAAAAGCAATCAATAAATTAATATAATTCCAATAGCACCGCAATCTTTGAACGTCGTCGATTAAAAAACAGATTAAAAAAATAAATGAATTAAATTAATAAGCCGAGAGGACGAAAGGGTTTCGTACCCACCCCATAAAACAAATGATTCACATCAAACAGATCATTGGCCGAAACCTGACGACTGAAGATAACAAAGAACATTTCTTGATTCAAGTAACTTTGACATGCCAAGTTCTGTTCTCCTATCATAATGGTGGTAATTTAGGACAATTTCAAAGTGTAAGTTTGGATTCAAGCGATAGCAATTTCATCTGGAGACTTCAACGTTCTATTTAAAATATTTAAAAAAATTCTGGTTGACAAAGGTTGACTGCTGACAACCAGTCATTTCCAGGCGAATTTTTACATGAAACCCAAGCGGATGTTGTCGAAACCATTTGTAATGAAATGGTAAATGATTTTGGAATCTATTTTTTAGTTAGCGTAACTGTTGCTTTTAATAATAGTTGTTATTATTGTTTTTGTTAATATAATTAGTGCTAATATCATTTTATTATTGATAAATAGTTTCGAACGTTTATAAAAGTCTTGTAACAGTTTTAAGAAGTTTAATTATTAAATTGAAAGTAAAAAAACAAGTTACACAATCACAAAATAGATTTAAGGTTCATGAACCACCAGAAGTTAATGGAGGGTTAGCCAGTGCAAGATTAGTTTCAGTCGATAGATGGCAATTGTCTGGTTCTTTGTATTTTCATGGCTTCCCCTTATCTACCTTTGGGCAATCTGAATCATCCTGAAAGTCCAACTGCTCCTATTTGTATTTTTGGCGTTTTCTTGGTTTGTCTCCTATTTGAGGAGAGCTGTCCAGAATTTCCAATATTACAACTTGTGGTTAAAGCAAGCAGACGAATGACGACATACGTTACAATTATTGTCGTTAAAAGTAAAAGTAGATCAAAATGAAAATAAGGACAATTACATGCACAAAATCTGAAGAAAATGCCTTTTTAAACATTAATTTCTGATAGGTCAATAATTAAAACGATAGCGAATAGTTCCATTGTTATAAAACAGTGAATTTTATCAGCTGCAACAATATTCACAAAATACGAACATCAGAAATTTCTAACATATGACATTAACAGCTTATAAAAGTATTTCAAAATCACAAAGTAATGTCAACAGCCTTAAGCATTTGAATAAATATTTATATTAATGTTGTTTTACAAGAAAATACTCATAACCGCTATTCCATTAATCAGGTTCAAGCATATACCGATGTCCAAACGTTCCAACCGACACTACGTTCAATATCATCTGGAAAAATTCCAAATGGGTGTTGGAAAATTTGGCACAACAAATATTGAGGGTTAAAGTTGAAAGAATCACAATTGTAGTTGCTGCAATAAAAAGAACACTGCGCAGCATTCGAAGAGACCATTTCCACCACTGGTATAAACAAGAGCTTCTTGTTTCCGGCAAACAACTTCCAAAATTTTGAATCTGAAGATTTAAAGCAAACGTTAGTCAAATTAATTTTCAGTGTAACAAAGTGAGCCTTCACTTAAATATTTATAAAAGCTATTATTTCCAGTGATTCTATCACGTTGAACAGATTTTTATGTTCATCAGGATATTTTACACGTACTTTTGCTCAAAGCTACGTAAGCCTCAACTTCACACATTCCGAAAAATCTTTCATCGGCTTCTTCAGTTTGTTGAGCGACGAAGTATCTATATGCAGGCAGATTGGCATTACATTGCAAAATGACCCTAGTTCCAGATTTAATAAGATCACTATATCGAATGCATAGTGGATAATTTTGGCGAGACAATGAGATAAAATCATCCTCAGAGAAACCGATAATGAAGTGTGACAATTGCGGGGCAGCTAAAAGAAAAAATGAACTTTTTAACCTTAATTTAATTTTATTAATTGTGACTTGCATTTTATATTATAACAAACTTACTGTCTGTAGAATTCCTGCTTGTGACTGCAACATAATCAATGATGTACTTTTCCAACATATCAATTTTTAACCAGTTTTTTTTCCGAGAAAAACTTTGTTGAGATTCATAACAGAAACAGAACCCATGATTTTGATCAGTGTCTCTTATCCCATCCACAGCTTTTGATGGATTGTTTATACCTTTGTCATTATAATAATTATTTGCTGGCTTTTTGTAAAGAACATTATCCCTTTTTGGATAAACTGTGTTTTTAATTAACATTTTGACATTAGATTTTAAAAGTCAATGATTCAAACAATTTAAAAATAAATTCAAAACATAACCAATTGAAAACAAGTCATTTTATCATCCTTACATTCAGCCCAAGTTCCGAATGCTTCCATTTCACAAATTACCAATTGATACAATGACGCTTTTGACTGAACCACAAACACGTTTCTCATTACATTTCGTGCTTCACTTAAACAGTTAAATTGTGCCCTTATTCCATCTTTATAAGAACCATTGGACATCAAAAAACAGTTGATTATGAAGTGTGTTTCATCTGTAATGTCTTGCACATTGGAAAGGAAAACGCGCAGGTTATCTAAATTTTAATGATGATTTATATTCACAAAACAAATCAAATATGACCTGGTCGTAAAAAAATATAACTTTATATAACCATACTTTAATGTTTTAGATTTTACACTTTTTTCAAATTTAAAACATTGATAATTATAATATGATGAAAATTAGTATAGTACTTACCAGAGGTCAGAACTCCGTTTAGAGTCACTTGTTGCACATTGTAGTTCCACAAGAGATCAACTGACATCCACTGATATCCGGAGTACTTGGATTTAAAGCAAGTGGTATTATTTCCATCAACGGCTAAAAAAGCTGAGTTACTGCCATTGTAAGAACTTTGGTTGCAAAGTTTTCCATAAGCCACGTTTTCTTCCGCCACTATCACTTTTCAAATGAATTAATTTTAATTGAATTTTAGAATTGAACACTCAAAATGTTTATTTTAATTTGTAAATTGAATAATCTAGTCTGAAGATGAAAAAAAGCCTTTATCGAATAATTCAGAACAATATCAATCAAGAAATCAGTGAATATGAAGCAATTAAAACAATAAATCCTATTTTTTACAATTGTAAATCTCTTTAAATGCAAATGTTTGTTTAATTTAACTTGATAATCAATTTAATATAAATAGTTAGATTTAATTTAAATTTGTAATTAGATATGGTAATCTTTCCAAACCTTTTGTAAAAGAAATCATCAGCATTAAAAAAAACATCTTAATTTCTAATTTATTACACATTAAAGTAATAACTTCTAATTTTTTTTATAATAGTGTTTCTCATAAAATTGAACCGACCAGCGACGTAATATATATTCTTTACTTTTAAAAATTTTTTTCAGATGTCAAACCGTTCATTCGAAATGAAATGAATTTCATAGATTCTAAACAACTTTTTATGTCATATGTCAGATTAACATCAGAATATGAAATCTTTGAAGGTCATCGAGTGTAGAATTTGAATTTTGACATGTGATACAGTATATATTCATTTATATTTTAAAACTATTTTCCAGATGTCAAGCCAGCAATTTCAAATGAAATGAATTTGTCAGATTCTAAAACTTTTTCATGTTAAATGGACGTCAAATGTCAAATTATCAACAAAATTTGAAGTTTTGAAGGTCATCCAGTGTAAAACTAAATGATTAGAAATTGTAAATTTGCATAAAAAGTTTTAATTTAATTGGTTGGGTTTCACATAAAATCTGACTTTGTTGAAATATTTTAAAGCATATGCAAAGCTTAAAAACGTATGACCAGTAATGTTAAACGTGCCATCTTAAAATCCAGAATCAGAAGCTGGAACTCTTCAAAGAACCAGCTTTAAACCTTTCATTGAATCTCTGATTTCTGATGATAATTCAAAAAAAACTATCATTAAATATGAACAATAACAACTATTTAAGAACAGTATCAAGCTCAAAGAGATGTTCTGCTCGTACATTGTTTTAATTTTATTTTTTATTTTGAAATAAATTTAAAATGAGAATTGAAACTACATTAAAAATATATTACTTCCATCCAGTGATGCCGAGTACTTAAATACTCATGGACTTAAGTACGTACTTAAGTACATTTGTTGTACTTGAGTATTTATACTTAAGTCCTTTCAAGATTGTGTACTTAGTACTTAGTACTTAAATACATTTTTAATAATTATTAATAAGTACATTTTAAGTACTTTTAAATTTTATTCAAATAATTTTCTGAGCCAAGCATATTAGAGGTGGAACCATCTGATGGATGCGACTTTGATGATGAGACTAATAGTCATTTAGAAATATCACAGTTTTTGAGCAGACGGAATCAGAATCATGTATTTATCTGCCTTCTCATTTACCATGTTTCTCGCACACACTAAATTTGTTGGCTTCTGTGGATGCCAATAAAGCACTGGCAAGTGATGCAACTTATAAGCGAATGTATTGATCAGTGGCTGGCAAATGTTCCAGCTTAAGTAATGCATCCTATCAGAGTTCAAAAGCTGCTGAAGCTGTGTTTGATGTTCTTGGAAGAACAATACCTAAGCCAAACTCAACTCGGTGGAACTCAGAATTTGACAGTTACAGAGCCATCTATGATATGAAGGACAGAGTTAATATCATGATGGAACGTTTGTAGCTGCCAAAGTTCAGCTCTCAAGACTTCATTTTCTTGAAGGAATGGACTGAAGTAATGAGACCAATTGCACAAGCTCTAGATAATTTACAAGGAGAAGACAAGTTTAACACAACCATTCCATCATCTGCACCTGTTGAAAGACTATTCAGTCAAGCTGGTCTTATACTAACTCCTCAGCGTAACTCTGTGACAAATATTTTGAAACACTGCTTCGTTTAAAGAAAAATAAACAATTTTATTGATAAATGTAAATTCTGTTACACTTGTCTTAAACATTGTGTTGAAGATAACGAATATTATTTCTGATCAATGAAGGAAAAGTACTTATACTTATACTTGTACTTATACTTAAGTTCATTTTTGGAGTACTTACGGCAACACTGCTTCCATCTGACCATGTTGATCAATGTAATTATCAGGCATAACTTCAAGGTACATTTTATTTTTAAAGCACAATCCTGGCAATTTTACGAAAACAAAAAGATACGATGTAATAAACCGTTACGTTGTTTAAAAAATATGCTAATTTTAGCAGTCCAACAGTTTGCGGAATAGGTTGAAGGAGGGACTTTGGGAGAGATCAGGGTGGAGCCTCCTTGCGTTGAGGAATTGGTAGGGGAACTGGACAGGGAGGTTATTGGCGAGCGATTTGAGTTGGAGATGGCCAAACTCAATTCAGTAGTAGATGTCGTGGAGGTTGTGGCTGCGGATATCATTGCAGCGAAGAGTAGAGACGCTGGCGGTGAGGTGCTCGTGAGTCCGGGGTTGAGGGGGGTTGGATCATTGTCTGAGAAATTCACTTGTGGAGTTCTCGGGGCGAGCCTTTAGCGTTGTTGTATGTTTTGCTGATTTTTTTCATCAAGCGTTTTTGTTGAGATACGAGAGGAGGACGGGCTGGCATTGAATCAATGGTGGTACATGGACACCATGTTAGAGATTGTGTCCCGAGAATTAAAATGAAGGTGGCACAACCTTATATTAGCGAAGTATCACGGGGAGTGATCTAGAAGACAAGATTTAAGGAGGGTGTAATGTTGTAGACGCAGTTTTTGAGATTAATTAAGTTTATATTGCTAAAATAATTAAATTTATATTTCATTGTATTTGGTATCTTTTTCGGGCACGTGGTATCTCTATTAATGCTAAAGGAGGCATTCTCGCTAATCGCCTGACAATCAGCGAGAGTCCAGACAACTGAGAAGCCCAAATATCCATTTGCGTCCTAAAGTACCTCAAATCCTTAGACACTTAACTTCTGTTTTCAGTTCTGTTAACTGAATACTTGCTCTAATAAATTTATTAGTTAGCTTGCTTATTTGCGGACTCCCGGGTTATTTCAATATATATATTAAATACTACTAAAATCTGTCCTTTTCTAGAAGCTTGCATAAAAATAAATAATGGAGATAGTTGAACATTGTTTATTAATAACAAAGAGATTCTGAAAAGAAAAAATTCTGATTTAGTTAAATAACACCAACGTGAAAATGTCATCAACAGCATTTAATATATAATAAACCTAGTAGTTATGATGATAAAAGTTCAACTTTTAAAAGGAAAAATTATCATTTCGAAAACAAAAAACTTGGTCATAATTATTCACCAAATTTCATTGTCACGTGTTCTTTGTTATATTATCCAGTAAAACAGCATATACCTTTCTAAAAATGAAAACATTTTAAACCTCAAACCTCAACATTTAGAAAAGTTACAAGAGCGTTGAATAAAAATGATGGAATGAATAACGAATATTTATAGGAGTCCATGGCTGTAGCTAAGCTTGTTGGAAATTGATGTTTTGTTTGTTTTATTATTTAGGCTGCTTATACTTAACATTTTTCTCGTTGGAGCAATCAAACGAATAAAGATCTCTGGCATAATTAATGTTGTTACAAGTGCAAAACGATCAAACTGAAAATGAGAAAGCTAAAAAATTACATGCTTTAAACATGATTTAAGACATTGATTTTTGATTCATCAATAATGAAAACAAAAGCAATAGTTACAATAGTTAGTTGTAATTATAACTATTAAAATTTTATAAGATATTTAATTTTAGCAGCTGCAACAATCTCCAGAAACGAAGTAAGAACATCAGAAAATTCTAACATGCAATGCTATCAACATATAAAGTATTTTTTTCAAAATCACAAAACAATGTCACTTGATTTAAGCATTTGAATAAATATGTGATAATGTTGTTTTACATGAAAATGCTCATAATTGTTGATCCGCTAATCAGATTCAAGCATATACAGCTGACCAAGTGTTCCAGCCGTCATCTGGTATTAAGGACAATCCATTTAGGTAATAGTTATAGTTAATTCGGCACAACTTTTTTTGAGCATTAAAGCTGAAAGTATAGCCTTTGAAATTGCTACAATAAACAGAACACTGAGCAGCAGTCAAAGAAACCAATTCCTTTTGTTGTCCCAGAGACGGTGCACTGTTTCTACCTACTAATTTCCAAATTTTTGAATCTGCCAGATTTAAAGCATATTTCAATGTCATAAAAATTAGACTTCACTAAAATATTTATAAACAACATTTCACAATATATTTCCAGTAAATTTAACTAATTGATTTTTACACAGTAAAGGTCTTCTAGAGCATGATCATCAAGAGCGGCCAGTTAAGAGCAACGGAGACTTAATTGACAAGGAATTGTTTTTCTATATAAATAACGCTTTTTAGTTTTGGAAGAGCAAAGAGCACAAAGTTACAAAAACTGAATTTAGGTACAAATCACTTTTATACCCCATGGAACAATCAATCGGCCCCTCCCCTTAATTAATTTTTACCTCTTTTAGGTTTTGTATATCTATAATATTTGTATAAAGTGCATTTTGACTGCGTGACTATCAAAAATTTCAAATTTTATTGAATTTAACCTATATCAAATATGCTCATAGTTATTCACTGGCCCTGAAATGTAATTTTACAAATTCTATAAGTTTTACTTGATTAATTTATATGAAACTTTACAGGATTTTTGTACATAATAAAGTGATGCTAGAAATAAAATTGAGTTTCATTAAAATTACATTATTATATTCCTAAGGAAATGATGGAGTTACCTTATGGTTTCCGTCCAACTACATATAACGGATGCGTAGTTAATAAGCGCTATAAAAACTTTATTTAGTTTAACTTTTGCTGTTTTTACTTAGTTGCAGAATAATGGGGTCTTCGAGTAATAAAAAGTAATTATTAGATTTAGAATAAAAAGTGCGGATTGCAAAAATGCTTGGAAGTGGATGGTTCTGGACTATTTGCAGAAGATTTCAGTTTGGACGATATGACTCATACTCCTAAGGTGTCCTCTCCTCGAAACTGAATTAATATTATGTTCTACACTTACCTTTGTTTAAAGGTGTGTAAGCCTCAACTTCACATACACTGAGAGGACGGTTTTGGTGTTGTACAACCGATAAGAATCTATAAGCAGGCAGATTGGCATTACATTGCAAAGTGACCCTAGTTCCATCTTTCACATTATCAATTTCACCGCAAAGTGGATACAATATAAGGCATAATGATTTAAAATCATAATCATGGAAACCGAACGTGTATGACATGCTTGGAGCAGCTAAAAACAAACAAGAAAATACTCAATTTTGATGTAATTGTATTAATTGTGATTTACATTTTATATTAAAGAAACTTACCGTAAATCAAATTCCTGGTTGTGATCGCAATATAATCACTGCTGTAGCTTTCCAACATGTCAATTTTTATCCAGTCAAAATAAAGAAATTTTCTTAGAGATTCGTAACAAAACCCATGATCTAGATTAGTATCTCTTATCCCATCCACAGCTTTTGATGGATTGTATTTACCCTTGTCATTATAATAATTACTTGTTGGCTTTTTGTAAAGAACATTATCCCTTCTTGGATTAACTGTGTTTTATTAATTGACATTCTGACATTAGATTTTAAGGTTCAAATGCCAAAACAAATTAACAATAAATTTTTTAAACACTAACAATTTGGTGTAGTTAAAACGTAATTTTAATATACATACTTTCAGCCCATGATCCGGTTGCATCTATTTCACAAATTATCAATTGATACAAAGACACTTTTGACTGAACCACAAACATGTATCTCATCAAGTTTCTTGAATCATTTGGGCAATTAAATTGTGCCATTATTCCACCTGTGTAGGAACCATTGTACATTAAAAAGCAGTTGATGGTAAAGTATGTTGCACTTGCAGTGTTTTCCGTATTGGTAAGAAATATGCGCAGGTAATCTAAATATTAAAACTGTTTATTTGCATTTAAAAAATAAATTAAGTATGTCCAAAGGTGACTTACTTGTTAAAATAAAACTCGAAACAATTACAATTACAACAGTTTTTACCTGTGGTCACAATTCCATACAGTGCCACTCTCTGCATATTGTACTTCCACAAGAGATCCACGTACATCCATTGATATCCAGAATATTTGGATTTAAAACATGTGGTATCATTTCCATCAACGGCCAAAAAAGCTGAGTTACTGCCTGTATAAGAACTTTGGCTGCAAAGTTTTCCATAAGCCACGTTTTCTTCCGCCACTGTCACGGTCCACATGAAGGCTGTTAATAGAATTTTAAAGTCAAATATATTCAAAACATTTAATTTTTGAATTAAGTTTGAAATCTTGTTGCAATCATTATATAAAAACTATTGCAACGTTGATAGAAAAACTCTATTCTATTTAATTGATTACTCAGATTAAACAAAACCAGCAATCAGTTAATAAGAAGCAAATAAAAGAACTTAATCCATTGATAACATCATAAATATTTTAAAATTAAAATGTTTAATTCATCTCGATAATCAATTTAGGATAAGAAGTTAGATTTAATCTAAAATTTTAATTCAATATTTTAATATTTGCCAACCTTTTATAAAAAATATCTGCAACATTAATAAAACCATATTAAATTTTGATTAAATTCTTAATAATATTTATAAGTAATAATTTCAAATTTTTATAATTAATCCTAATGTCGACTGTAAAATTCAACCGACCAGCGACAAAATTTTCAGGTACTAAACTGGTTTAGTTCTAAACGCAATATTTTATTAGATTCTAAAACTTTTTTCAGATGTCAAATGTACGTCAATTGTCAAATGATCTTCAGAAATTTAAGTTCTTGGGGGTTATCAAGTCTGAATTTTTTTAATTTTTAATTTTTTGTATGTCTTGAATAGCAATGTCCATATGATCCATATAATATCTTTATAAAAAAAATACAAAAGTGGAGAAAATCCAAACATTTATTGTTCAGAACAAAATCACAAAAAAAGAGATAATAAATAGGAGATTTTGATCGATGTTTTCCGCCAGTCACCATAATTCATACTAAATAATTTCCGACTAAAACTGAGGTCTTAAACAATGGAAAATTGATCCAGAAATGACATGAAGTTACTCCTCGAAATTACGAGCTACAACATGAAGGCGTCAGGCTACTTTAAGAGTTGATTTAGTGCACAAATTTATTACTGCGGATGGCATCATGGATTTAAAGGTCGCCGCTTTCGTTTTGTGTTATTTGACTTATGCTCGCTTGGAAACATTCAAACCAGTTCTGGATTGCAGAAACAAACCTGGATGTCCATTCGAGTCTCCATTTTTAGTGACTTCTTTGAAAAACCTCTTTGAAAAGCTTGAAATAATCTGCATTCTCAAAATGTTTATTATTATTATTGGTTATTATTCTGAATAAACTTTACAAAATATTAATAACAAGAAGAATTTTGATCGATAACTTCCGCATGTTGTCTAAGTTTTTTTTATGTGAGACTAAAAGCAGACTTCTTAAGAACGAAGAATGAACTCAAACAATG
>JAJTWR010000053.1:0-42500 GCA_021613335.1 Whitmania pigra
TATAAAAATATTCAACTTCTTGACTAATCTTTGGAGTATACTGCATTTATTGCAACTATTGATTCACAACAAGATGTGAATGTATCCGCGCATTACGGACTATTTATGATGTGAACTTTGACTCGTTTTAGTTTTTTTGTGATTTGTGTACCGAATTCGAGTGGAGAATTGTAGTTGCTTCAATTGCATTTCTTTTCCATTTTATTAAAAGTTATTCTGCTTTGTTTGGTCACGAGTATTCTGCTTTCAAAATAAACATAGAAATACAACAGTATTTCCTAGTGAAACTTAACAAAGGCATAGTAATTAAAACTGTATATTAAAATAATATAAATAACATTAATAAATAATAGATAATAAATAAGATATAAAAGTTCATGAGGTTGAAGCGAAGTTTACATTTTTTATTTCTTTCAAAGATGTTGATTTTTTGTTTAAAAAGAGGATTAAAAAGCTCCCAAGTAGATGCTCAAAGTTAATATCTAATGATGGATACTATTATTTTTTTTATTATTATTCCAAACAAAAATCGGGACAAGTAATTCCGGTACCCCTAATGATACTACCATTTTTTTTTCTTTTATTGAAACAGAACGAGAAATAAACAATATTGTGTCCGCATGAATATTGTGGACTACTTTTAGTTGCACTTGACCTAGAATTTGTTTACGTTTCGAGTGGATGTTGATTTCGTTTGAAGCTCTACGACATCCGCTGAGTCGTGTAAATATAAATAACAACAAGCAAGTATGTGCAGCCGGGTAATAAAATGTAAATAAACAATTGTTGCCGGTTGTTGGTGTATTGATGTTTTTTTGGATATAGGGATAATCTCAAAGCTAACAAAAAATGTTTGAAATTTGATAAAGTGAACTAGTTATAGTAATGTTTTTACACTATAATTATGTTTAGTAACTTAACAATTTTTGCCTTTTCTTAAATTGCGGTGTCCTTAGCAACATTTTGATCTGATTTTGTTCTGACCAGAATATAAATGGGGATTATTAAAACATTACTTTTATTGACATTTAAATGTCTTTGTTTAAAAATGTTTAAATTAAAAAAAAAAACTAAAAATTATCAAAACAAAGTTAACTAGAATCTCAAGCATAATTAGGTAGTGACGGCACATCTCTATTGGCGCGCACAGAAACCAAACAAAATTTGAATTTGAGGTTGTTCTTTCTCTTTGGGGTCATCCACAAAAGATGTCCGCAAAAATCCTTAATAACAGGCTTTTTTCAAAGATAATGCGTAAAGTTTGAGCTTAAATAACTTGAAAAATAAGTGTCTGATCGCAAAGTGGTTAGAAATGTGAGAAAGATAGATGCTATGTCTTCAGAATGGGAATTTACTCAAAATATTTAGTTTAGTCTAAGTGACAGTTTTTTGCAGTTGAATTAAGGATATTTTTTTAGTCTTAATTTAGTGCGTTATGTTAGATCGTTAATATCTTGAAAATTATAGGTTTTAACGCAAAGCGTTTGGTAATGTGATAAAATTGGAATATATCTCTTTAGAAAGAGATCTTATTCGACAAATTTTGTTAAGTGCAAACAACGGTTTTTTTGCTGTTGAATTAAAGGCTGTTTTTTCTAGGCTGATTTTAGTGCGTGATGTTTGAGCATAAATATCTTGAAAATTATAGGTTTTATCGCAAACAGTTTGGTATTGTGATAAAGTTGGATTACATCTCTTTAGAATGAGATCTTAGTCGTCAAATTTAGTTATGTGTAAGCGACGGTTTTTTGCTCTTGAAGGCTGTTTTAGTGTATGATAGCGTTTTTAACGTCCGATAGCTTCACACGAATGTCCAGATGGCACCATGCTACCAGATGGGATAGAGGTTCAAAAGATGTTCAAGAGGAGTTATGTTAATTATTCGGGATTGTTTTTGTTATCGAGTAGTCAAGATTCCTAATGAGTTTGTCAATACAGATCTTGTTTGTGTTGACCTATCGACTGATCATTCTACTTACAGAATCATAGTTTATTATCGTTCTGGAGGATTTGACCTTGAGGCTGTAAATTATGCTACTGAAAGTATCAAATGTTTATATCACTTTTGTTCAGTCAAATACACCATTTATTTATGCGGTGATTGTAATCTCCCAGCCTTTAATTGGACCTACCATACTGCACCTAACAACAGTATTTACAGACTTTTCTTGGATTTCTTCAACGACTGCGAGTTCCATCAATTTGTTACAACTGTTACACATCATGCAAGTGTGGAACCCTCATTTGAGAAAGGATGTAGAAGTGTTGGAAAGAGTAAAAAGAAGGGCAACCAGGATGATAGAAGATTTTGGAAAGCTGAGGAAAGATTAAATAGATGTAAATTAACGACTCTGGAAAAGAGAAGAAATAGAGGGGACCTCATCGAGGCATTCAAAATTTTATCGGAAAGGGAAGGTCTTTTGCCTGAACAGTTTTTCGAAGCCACAAAAAGTGCTTCTACTAGAGGACACGATTGTAAATTATATAGGAAGACTTCGGGAAACTTGAAAAACAATTATTTCAGTTCAAGGGTGGTTTTCTTATAGAATAAACTAGATAAGGAAACCATCCATGCGAACACAGTAGATAAATTCAAAATTTACTTAAGTAAATTCGGTTATTAGGACTAAAAAGAGTGGTTATTACACAGATCCAGGTCTTCTTAACCACTATAAATAATTGTTATGTTATGTTATGATAAAATCCTTGATCTCGTGCTCTCAAATGATCCTCAGTTTATTTCATCAATTGAAGTGCAGTGCCCCATTTCAGCCAGTTACCACAATGTTATTGTTCTCAGGCCAAACATTTTCAGTAAATCCAACAATCATCAGCCTTTCAAAAAAATTAACATCTTTAGAAGAAATAAAGGATTTAAACTTCGCTTCAATCTCAAGAAGTTGTATTATCTATTATTTATTAACTTTAATTATATTATTATTGATATTATTTTAATAAACAGTTTTAATTACTATGCCTTAGTTAAGTTTCACTAGGTAATACTATATTACTATGTTTATTTTGAAAGCAGAAAACTCGTGACCAAACAAAGCAGAATAACTTTTAATATAATGGAAAAGAAATGCACTTGAAAAATTTCAAATCTCCACTCGAATTGGGTACATAAATCACAAAAAAACTAAAACGGGTCAAAATTCACATTTTAAATAGTCCGCCAAGTGTAAAGCACGGATACATTCACATCTTGTTGTATCTTGTTGTAAATTAATAGTTGCAATAAATGTAGTATATTCCAAAGATTAGTCAAAAAGTTCAATATGTTTAAAGCATAAAGTGGTTCTACTGAGAAAACAGACTTGAAAATTACTACAAGCCTGAAATCTAAATTCTACTTCATTTGATAAATCTACAATCTACTAAAAGTGTTTCAAAAGCTTTATTTTAAACTTTTATTTATCACAATAAAAGTGAATTCAGTATCTGTGGGGAAAATTAATAAATTATTAAAAACATTTTAACGATCCAAATTCAGTCAAAAATCACCAAAAACCTGTAAAAAAAAAACCTGTAAAGCGCGAATACATTCACATCTTGTTGTATCTTAATGTGAATCAATAAATGCACTACACTATAAAGATTAGGCAAGAGGTTGAATATTTGTATAGCATAAAGTGCTTCCATTGAGAAAACAGCTTTTTGAAAATGACTACAACCCTAAAATCTAAATTCTACTTGATGTTGATAAATCTACAATCTACAAAAAGTGATTCAAAGGTGTTATTTTAAACTTTTATTACATCATGAGTAGAACAAGTTGTAAATTCAGTGTCTGTTGAGAAACATAATATATTATAAAAAATAGCGTAATATGACCTCAGTTCGTCAAAAAGCACCAAAAACCTGAAATTCACAGAGACACAAATAACCACCATAAATCGATTGAGCAGGCATTTGATGGACGATAACGTATCTGGCAGAGGGAGTCCCAGCCTGGCAATAAACTTCAAACCATTGACCATCGGGAAGAGGTCCCAGGTAGATGCCACATATGGGGGTAGTTGATGGGTTGGGTGGGTGTCTTAATCAACCAGGAATTATTTGTTGTTCCAATCGTAAGATTTTTGTATCTAATTCCTTAGTTGAATAAATTGTTAATTTGTATTATTGTTATTGTTTATTTACTTTTGTTGTTTTTAACTTTTAATTATTGAATTAATATTTTAAAATTCGACAAATTAAAGAACAAAAAATTTATTTAGAATGGTCTTTAAACAGTGCAAAAGTATATAAGTAATTCAATTCATTTTTTGTGGTTTAATATAATTTACTTGAACGAGCATTCTCAATGGTTGTGCATAAAACGCATGCCTTAGGTGTCTGTGGTCAGCATTTTGATCCTGACTTAGAATCAATTATATAATTAGCTGCAAAACTCACTAAAATAAATGTTTGCCCTGCTGGCTAAGACGCGCACGTAGACGATGTTGACAGTGTACACCAAATCCACCATGAACCAGTTATTTCCAGAATCACCTTGATTAGTATGAGAGCATAAACTTGTACTTACGTTTGTAGCTATTTTTCACTGTCAAATGGAATATCTTCAGAACAGCAAGGATTTCCTTTGCAATCATAGATTTTTCTAAATTTTGTAGAATTCTCCAATGCCCAGACACAGAATGATAAGAGTAATATACTAAAAATTGTTTGAACATACATAATAAAATTAAATATTTAAAATCGTAATTTAACAAATATTTTTATGTCACATGTTTACCGACGTGACACACTTTGCCTTTATAAATCATATTAGTTGATGTGCATTGCGTGCCAGCCATAGATCATCCATCCATCCAAAGAATAGATAACATTTATGGTGGCCGCTGGTATTGAAAGCACAAATTGCAATTGGACATCCCTACAATATTCTAAAAGAAAATTGAATAATTCATCTTACTCTAACTTAATGTGAAAATGTCCTTTGAATGAGCAACATATTTCTTGGGCTTATGACTTAATTGCTAATTAGCATAACTATTCATTATGCTAATCGATGTTGTGAGTGACGATGTCACATCGATAACTGGCAAGCTTTTGACCCGTCAAAAAAGTGTTCGTTATATGTAAATAAACTTGATTTACGCACTTACATAGGCACAGCGCATCTAGTTAACCATTTACGTAGCTCGTGTTAAATTTATTAAAATCTTGTAAGAGATAAATTACAACAGCGCAAGATTATAAGCTTCAGATTATGCCATCTTTTGAAGTCATAGCTTTCTTTAAATTTTTTTTTAATTTTTGACTTTGTATTTCATCGAGGGGATTGAGAGGAGTCTGAGTAACTAATTACTTAATTACTCAATTCCATCCAACGACATGCACCATCAGACCCTCCAGTCCTCCAATGGCTTTCGATCGATGCCTACGCCCTCGTCTCCGATCGGGGTGGTCGTTGACCGGCCGGTCTATCACCATGGAAACCTGAAAGCCAATGTGTTTAGTCCAGGTGGGCGGCTGGATGGATGAATGGGTGGTTGAATGGATGATGGATGGATGGATGGATGGATGGATGGGCGGGTGGATGGATGGATGGTTGTCGTAGTGATGTGATGATGATGTTTTGTCATTGATTCTCACATCGCTGTTGTTTTTTTATCTCCATGGTGCTTGTCAATTCATTGTTTTAATCTGATTAATGTCCCACTGGCGGCTCAGTGCAGAATTTATTCGCCTCATTCTTTGTATTTCACTCATCATCATCGTCATCACTACCCTCCTCATCACCCTCATTATCATTAACACAAATACATATTATTATTATTATTATTATTATTATTATTATTATTATTATTATATTATTATTATTATTATTATTATTATTATTATTATTATTATTATTATTATTATTATTATTATTAATTATTATTATTATTATTATTATTAATTATTATTATTATTATTATTATTATTAGTATTATTATTATTATTATTATTATTATTATTATTATTATTATTATTCTATTATTATTATTATTATTATTATTATTCTTATTCTTCTTATTATTATTATTCTTATTCTTATTCTTATTCTTCTTCTTCTTATTATTCTTCTTCTTCTTCTTATTATTCTTATTATTATTCTTATTCTTATTCTTCTTCTTATTCTTATTCTTCTTATTCTTCTTATTCTTCTTATTCTTCTTCTTCTTCTTATTATTCTTATCTTCTTCTTCTTATTATTCTTCTTCTTCTTCGTCTTCTTCTTCTTCTTCTTCTTCTTCTTCTTCTTATTCTTCTTCTTCTTCTTCCTTCTTCTTCTTCTTCTTCTTCTTCTTCTTCTTCTTCTTCTCTTCTTCTTCTTCTTCTTCTTCTTCTTCTTCTTCTTATTCTTCTTCTTCTTCTTCTTATTATTCTTCTTCTTCTTATTCTTCTTCTTCTTCTTCTTCCTTCTTCTTCTTCTTCTTCTTCTTCTTCTTCTATCTTCTTCTTATTCTTCTTCTTATTCTTCTTCTTCTTCTTCTTCTTCTTCTTCTTTTCTTCTTCTTCTTCTTCTTCTTCTTCTTCTTCTTCCTTCTTCTTCTTCTTCCTTCTTCTTCTTCTTCTTCTTCTTCTTCTCTTCTTCTTCTTCTTCTTCTTCTTCATTCTTCTTCTTACTTCTTATCTTCTTCTTCTTCTTCTTCTTCTTCTTCTTCTTCTTCTTCTTCTTCTCTTCTTCTTCTTCTTCTTCTTCTTATTAGCGCTTCCTCCCCCCTCCTCCTTCCCTCCTTCCCCCGTATTGCTTATTAATATTATTTTGGACATTGAATGTTGAAGTCCCGTATTGCATTCCGGATAAAAGTTGCATATGTTTGCATTCCCTAACTCAGCACTCCTCGGCACTCCGCGAGCTGACAAAGTGGCCCTCTACTGGTCGCCAGAGGCATGCATAGCCGACCACTC
This sequence comes from Whitmania pigra, assembly GCA_021613335.1. Classification (NCBI taxonomy): domain Eukaryota; kingdom Metazoa; phylum Annelida; class Clitellata; order Hirudinida; family Haemopidae; genus Whitmania; species Whitmania pigra. The sequence continues at coordinate 6,904 of JAJTWR010000053.1, forward strand.
GCAGGATGAAAGTCTATCAAAAATCATGTCAACAGCCACTCAGGTTATTGTACTGGGATCGTGGGCGTGATGATGATGATGATGATGATGATGATGATGTCGGGCAAGGTTATGGTTATGGTGGCGTCAAGCTGACATTTCACGGTGTTGTGAAAAATTATTGCTCCATTTGATGGCTGAGATGTTTCCGGCGTTCGTGAAATTCATCTGAGGTTTCGCTCGGGACGTGTGCGTTTCATAAATGCTCGGGATGCGTTTAAAAAATCCGAACTTTGTACAGATGGAAGATTATTATTTTGAAGATTCCCATTTGCACATAATCATGGAAAAACTAAACCATGGATCGCTGTTTGTGTCTTCTTGGAGTCGACGGATTACTGGAAGAGAAGGACGCAGCAAACGTTGTAAGAGACATAGCAGCGGCTTTGAAATATCTTCACCAATTCGACATAGCACACAGGGATGTGAAAAAAGAAAATATCATGTGTTCAAGTAAGAACATATTTCCTGTCAAGCTTATTGACTACGTATTAGCAATGGGAGCATCGAGGAAACCGTGTTGTAACGATCATGGAAATTATATTTTCAATTCATGTGTGGGACCTCAATCGTACATAGCTCCAGAAATTGCTGAATCATACTTTGGAAGCGACAATCATTCAACAAAAATGTGTGACATGTGAAGTTTGGATGTTCTATTATTCGAAATGTTCTATTGAGAGTTGCCATTTGCACCAAGTGTGAATTGTGATTGCCCCTGTCAAAAGTGCGATGACTGTCATGCTTCACTTTTCAAATCCATTGTTTAGAGAAATACTGTGTGAGCAGTGAATACGATGATTTCGTGTCAGAAGGAGCGAAAGACCTGATCTCGAAACGTTTGGAGAGGAACCCAAAAAAAAGCGGCTCACAGCTGATCAAGTTTTGAATCATCCTTGGATCCTGGAACACGTGAACTTCACAGAATCCGATTAAAACTAATTCGATTCGATTTTATTTAATTAATGTAAAACGTGCGCTTTGTAATAAACGTGCTATTAATGAAGATCGATTTAATAAAATGATTGAAAACAAAGAAACTCAAATATAATAGTAAAAACTGCCAACACGGACACCTTGATAGAAGGAAAACTGCGTCTTGGGACTTTTTTTTTAAAGAACGTTTTTTTTATTACAATTTGACGCTTAATAAACTTTAATAAAAGCAATGAAATGGTTCTAAAACTTGCCTATAGGCACATTTGTTTTTTAAAAATTTAACTTTTTTAGAAATAAAATTTGAGAAAAAAGAGGGTGATAAAGTATCTTTGGATTTGTGCTTATATTCCAACTTCCTATTTCGCTCTTGTTCAAGTAACGTTTGATAGATTTCCAATAGATTGTTAGCTTTAGATTCTCATACATATGTTGGCGTTAGATTCTCAGGAAAGGCAATATTTGCCATTGAAAAAGACAGTTGAATTCCACAAAGGTAGCAATCCAACAACTGCAATGAAAAACATAACCGCTGCCTGTCCTGAAGATGTGAGTGTTAGAGATCAAGTCTTTTAGATGATGAACTTTTGAAAGCTGCAGTGGAAGAACATCCTCGACAAACAATCAGAACATTGTCCCAAAAACTTGATGCACCTTGGTCTACTATTCTGGAGCATTTGAAAAAAATTATAAAAGTGTTGAGAAGGTGGGCGAGTTTCTCACGAACGCTCTCCAGACAACAATGCAATGCGTGCAACAATCTGCAATAGTCTCCTTTAAAGGAATAAAAAACGCCATTCCTTTATCGTATTGTCACTGGAGATGAAAAATGAATTGTCTTCAACAATAATAAACGAAAAAGACAATGGCTTTTAAAAATGAATTTCCTCTTCCAAAACCTAAACTTGATCTGCACCAAAAGAAGGTAATGCTATGTGTTTGGTGGAATCAAAAAGGTGTGGTTCACTTTGAGTTTTTGGAGCAAGGAAAAACTGTGTCAGCAACTCGAACGTGTGAATGCATTGCTGCGTAGAAAATACCATGTTCTAGTGAACAGAAAAGGAGTCATTTTGCAATACGATAACACTAGACCCCATGCTGCCAAACAAAATCAAGAAAAAATAAAGTCCTTAGGCTGGAAAGTTTTTCTTCACCTTCCATACTCAGACCTTGCTACACCAGTATTTCATCAGTGGAAACAGATTTATGAAAGTTCATAAGGTTGAAGCGGAGTTTAATTCCTTTATTTCTTCCAAAGATGTTAATTTTTTAAATTTTAGTTTAATTATAATATTAATATTAATATTGACACTAATAATAGCATTTCAATTAAGTGATCTTATACAATACTATAATACAATAAGTATTTCCTATTAATGGCATTTCACTAAAATGATCTTATTATAATACATTAACTATCTGATAAAGGATATATCTTATAATATTTGAAAACAAGATAATACTCCTGCCAGATGCATCATCATCCATCAAACGCCCGCTGATACATGGTGGCTGTTTGTCTGTGAATTTCATGTTTATGGTGATATTTTAGCATGAGCTTAGTTAATTTGGTGCTGTTTTTAATAATGTATTATGTTTTTCAACAGCCATTGAATTGACAACTTGTTCTTCTTATGATGTAATAAAAGTTTAAAATAACACATTTGAAGCGGTTTTGTGGACTTATTATTCCACAAGTCCGTTTTCTCAATAATGGAACAATTTTTATTCTTTTAACATGCATTCATATTCATTTAAATTATGCAATGGGAATAAGCTTTAAAATATACTATTGCTATAATAATAATAATAATATTATTTTGGTAGTTATTAAGTGACAATAAACTGCACTTGTAATAAAAAATTAATTAATTTAAAAATATTGTCTAGTAACGATTTTAGTCGAAAACATTTTCGGAACACAAAAAATTTCTTTGTAACGATTGGCATGAGGATGTCACGAAAGAAAAAATTAATGAAACAATGGAATGGCGTGATAGAAATTATTAGAGCAGACTATTCGATAATGTCCCAACAACTTATTGCGTCTCACGATGGAAATTTGTGACAGAAAAATATTTTTTAAATTACGATTTCAAATATTTAATTTAATTATATATGTTTAAACGATTTTCAATTTATTATTCGCGAATGCCCATATTGTCTGGGCATTGGAAAATTTTAAAAAATTTATAAAAATATTTGATTGCCAAGGATATCCTTGGTGTTCTGAAAGAATTCCATTTGACAGTGAAAAATGCATCGATAACTGTAAGGGTTGCGCTTTTCATTGCATCAGAAAAGCATCTTGCCTCAGTTTCAACTACCGGAGAACCACAAGTTTATGTCAACTATTTCACTTTTTACCTTACATAATTAATGGAAACAATCTTTGAACTTATTACCAGGTATTCATTCACTTGATATTTTTCACTTTTTTGAATTGTTAAATTTTATTTCTTTTTATTTTACAGAGGCACGAGCCTGCGACTACTACTAAGGTTCATCGTGGAAGAATAAAAACTTTCCAAAATAAGAACGCAGTGGTTGGTCAACAACTCCGTGGATAGCAGGATCCGCGAAGCCAAGCCACTGCTCAGATCTGGAAGGAAATTCCGAGCGCAGAATGAGATCGACGAATCAGTTGTCGAGCTGATGTTCGAGGAAGTGAGAGGTCCTATCCAGACGGACCGTCATGCAGTCGGATGGAATCACCTGCCAAAATGGTCCCAGGCGAGCATTTTGCAGCCAATTAAATCATTGTTTTTAAATCAGGAACAAAATGCTGAGCAATGAAAAGAATCATTTCTACAAATAATTGCACCGATTCCCGGATCTGCAGTTCGAGAATCTTCCTTTTGCGTGCGTTTTATGAACAACATTAAAGAAACAAATAAAGGATTTTGCTTCTCTTTCCAGTTTTGGATGTTAAAAGATAAACGGTTTAACGTGAAACGATAACACAATTAATTTTACCCTTAATTAATATATTAAGCAATTAGGGTTGGGATTACGATTGATTCCTGGTTGATTAAGACGCCCACCAGACCCATCAACTACCCCATATGTGGCATTTACCTGGGACCTCATCCCCAATTTTTTGGTTTGAAGTTTACTACTAGGCTGTCACTCCCTCTGCCAGATACGTCATCCTCCATCAAATGCCTGCTGATGACACATATGGTTATTTGTGTCTTTGTGAATTTCAAGAATTTGGTAATTTTTGACTGTTTAATAAAAATTTAACTTAAATCCTCTGAAACACTTTTAAAATAATGTCTTACAACAAAGAAAACGAATTAGACAAATGTTATATCGATTAAACAGTGTCCAATTGCAATTTGTGCTTTCAAAAGCCTCGTCGACCAAAAATGCTATCTCTTCTTTGGATGGATGGATGATCTATGGCTGGCACGCAATGTACGTCAACTAATTTGATTTATAAAGGCAAAGTGTCTCACGTCGGTAATATGTGACATAAAAATATTTGTTAAATTGCGATTTTAAATAATTAATTTGATCATGTATGTTCAAACCATTTTTAGTATATTACTGTTATCATTCTGTGTCTGGGCATTGGAGAATTCTAGAAAATTTAGAAAAATATATGATTGCAAAGGAAATCCTGGGTGTTCTGAAGATATTCCATTTGACAGTGAAAAAGGCATCGATAGCTCTAAGCGTTGCGCTATTCATTGTATCAGACGAGCATCTTGCGTCAGTTTCAACTACTGGAGAACCACAAGTTTATGCCAATTATTTGATTTTTTACCTTACAAAATTAAAGGAAGCAATCTTTGCACTCATTATCAGGTATTCATTTAGATGATATTTTACGCTTTTTTATATTTTAAAAGTTTTATACATTTTTATTATTACGTGCTTTTTAAAATCCCGCAGTCTGATCCAAAAATTCGTCATTTAAAAAGTAAGAAAATTTCTACTTCAATAATAATTTTTTTTTAATTAGAGTATAATTATTATCCATACGGAATTTAAATGCTTTGAATCCGTTCCTAATAACATAAAAACCTTAGAAAATTATTGTATTATAAAAATGCAGATAAGCTTCCATCTAATCAATCATTTGTTTTAAAATATTATGCCACAGATCCATAATTTTCAAAAGTAATTTACTGAAATTGAAACAGCTGAAAACTTGGCTGTATACCGCCAAACTTGCCAAAGTACAACTGGCTTCATTGGAGGAAATCTCTTGTGTTCTTGGTTCGCCGTTGATGGCCTGTTCCCAACAGACGTAAATACAGGTTTATGCGCTCATGCTAATCAAGATGATTCTGGAAATAACTGGTTCATGGTGGATTTGGTGTACATTGTCAACATCGTCTACGTGCGCGTCTTAGCCAGGACTGCAAACTTTTACTTTAGTGAGTTTTGCAGCTAATTAATAATTGTTTGCTGTGCACAGACACTTAAGGCATTCGTTTTATGCACAACCATCGAGAATGCTCGTTCAAGTAAATTATATTAAACGACCAAAATGAATTGGTTTACTTATTGATTTTGCACTGGTCAAAGACCATTCCATATGAATATTTTGTCCTTTAATTTGTCAAATTTTAAAATAATAATTTAATAATTAAAAGTTAAAAACAACAAAAGTCAATAAACAATAACAATAATAAAAAATAATAATTTATTCAACTAAGGAATTAGATACCAAAATCTTACTATTGGAACAACGAATGATTCCTGGTTGATTAAGACACCCACCAGAACACCCATCAACTACCCCATATGTGGCATCTACCTGGGACCTCTTCCCGATGGTGATTGGTTTGAAGTTTATTGCCAGGCTGGTACTCCCTCTGCCAGATATGTTATTGCCCATCAAATGCCTAGTCATCCGATTTATGGTGGTTATTTGTGTCTTTGTGAATTTCAGGTTTTTGGTGATTTTTGACGAACTAGGGTCATATTATACTATTTTATAATATATTATGTTTCTCATCAGACACTGAATTTACAACTTGCTTTACTTATGATGTAATAAAAGTTTAAAATAGCACATTTTTTAATCACCTTTTGTAGATTGTAGATTTATCAAGTAGCATTTAGATTTTAGGCTTTTAGTAATTTCCAAAAGTCTGTTTTTTCAATGGAACCACTTTATGCTAAAAATATTCAACTAATCTTTAGAGTATACTGCATTTATTGATTCACAACAAAATACAACAAGATGTGAATGTATCCGCGCTTTACACTTGGCGAACTATTTAAGGTGTGAACTTTGACCTTTTTTATTGTTTTTTTTTGTGATTGTTGTACCGAATTCGAGTGGAGATTTGTAATGCTTCAAGTGCATTTCTTTTCCATTATATTAAAAGTTATTCTGCTACGTTTGGTCACGAGTTGTCTGCTTTCAAAATCAACATAGACATACAACAGTATTGCCTAGTGAAACTTAACTAAGTTAAAGTCATAGTAAATAAAACTGTATATTAAAATAATATCAATATTAATATAAATAAGATTAATAAATAATAGATTATAAATAGTATATAAAAGTTCTTGAGGTTGAAGCGAAGTTTCAATCCTTTATTTTATCAAAAGATGTTAGTTTTTTTTGAAAGGAGGATTAAAAAGTTCCCAAGTAGATGCTCAAAGGTAATATCTATTGATGGATACTATTTTTTTTATTATTATTTTAAACAAAAATCAGGACAGGTCTTTCCGATACCCCTAATGATTTTACTATCTTTTTTTTGAACAGAACTAGAAATAAACAATGTTGTGTCCGCATGAATTTGTGGACTACTTTTAGTTGCACTTGACCTAGAATTTGTTTACGTTTCGAGTTTTTTCACTCGAGTTTCAGTTTTAATGAAGTCTTATTACAATTACGAGTTATCTCTCCAGCATTCAATATGCAAATACAACAAACAACATAAAAATTTTTTTGTGTGTTTATTTAACCGGTCGAGGGGCTAATAGCCACTAATACGACCAGCCTCAGCAAAAAGGATACAACCAGTCAACATCGAGCGAGGGAACAGCAGGGTACAGTTTAGTCAGTAATTGACAAATATTTTTAAAATCAATCTCAAGGATTAATGCTCTGAAACGGGAGAATGTGCCAGCAGGTTCTCGTCTTGTATGGAATTCCAGACAACTTTGTTCAACAAAAAAATTTTTAGCATTAATAGACATAACTTAAAACGGTGTTCCCGTTTTCGATTATACTCTGAGAATTGAACAAATTTAAAAGTTTCACGAGACCATTCACTAATTTAAACAAAAAGGCTTTTACTAGAATGTTTAGGTTTCTAGTAGAAAAAGACAATAGAATCAGTTTGGATTTGGTAGATGCGTTTTTAATGATATTATCCATAGAAGCTGCTTGTGTTGTGTGATTGGCTGAGATCATAAGTAGGTCACAAGCACTTGAGCCATCTAGATCTGGAGTCTCAGAGATTGCTCTCCCAGATGGCACCCTAACACGAGAACCATTGGAAATTGCAAATACCTTCAATAACTACTTCTCTTCATATTTTACAAATGATGATGGCAACAACCCTGTTATATCATCAAGAACATCTAAGGAGATACCAAACTTAGAATTCACGTCGGATATTGTTTTTGTAACCCTTCTTGGCCTCAAATCTTCACTCTCAGCAGGACCTGATGGTATCCCAAACTTGTTTCTAAAAAAATGTGCTTCATCACTAGCCATTCCACTATCCCACATATTTGATGTATCCTTCAAGGATCATAAATTACCTCTGGAATGGAAAATTGCTCTAGTGACACCCATTCACAAGAAAGGCCCCACCATATCTTCTGAAAATTATAGACCAATATCAATTACATCTACTTGCTGCAAAGCTATGTAAAGAATAATCAAGAAATTTGTTATGAAATACTTGTTACACCATAAACTAATTGAGTGCAGCCAGCATGGTTTTATTCCAGCTCGATCAACCACTACCAACATCCTCGAATGCACCTAACAATGGACTGATGCCTTACAGAACAAGCAAAGCTTAGACATCATCTACTTGGATTTCCGTAGAGCATTCGACTCTGTCTCACATATTAAACTAATGAGCAAGATATATGCCTATGGCTTTAGTGACAATCTGAATGGTTGGCTTATGGATTGTCTTAATTTGAGGTCACAAAGAGTCAATATTAATGGATTTATTTCTGATGAAGTTTCTGTCACAAGTGGAGTCCCTCAGGGCAGTGTTCTAGGGCCAACCTTATTTCTACTCTTCATAAATGACCTACCCAGCACTTTTGACAACTCAGGCACCATCTGCAAACTCTTTGCAGATGATGTTAAGCTTTACAATAAGTCTCCATCCCTACTACAATACTCTCTTGACAGGATAGCAGAATGGAGTGTTAAATGGCAGTTGCAACATGCTCCTGACAAATGCCAGATTCTCTCACTGATTGACTGTAGCTGCAGAAGAGGTTTTAACACTTGTGAATATTTCATTAATAGCAACAAGCTAACAAGAGTTGGCATAGTTCCAGTCAGCCAGACATAAATGATTGGTTGCAATATTACTGTTACTTTAGAGTCATTCCACCTCAAATCAACACAGCATCTGACATTACCATCTGGGATTTTTTGAAATATGGCACATTTGATAAACTACATGAATAAATTTAAAATCTAAATTTTTAGAATTTGTGATCAATCGGTATTCGAAAATGTGGGTCGTTGAACGTTTAGTTCTAGACTCTAGAATCTAGAGCACCTAGTAAATTAATATTTACATATAATCAAAAATATGTCCCTGAAGGGACTGTTTTAAGGAGTCGACCAACCAAACTTCATTGAATATTTTAATTTAAATAATTTAATTTAGTAAAATAATTTAATTTATGAAAATTTATTAAAATGCAAACAAGCTGAATATTTTTTATTCATGTTCAACCAATTGTTCTAAAAGCACAGCCCTGCGAAGGATTTAATGATAATTTATGAAATCAATTATATTAATAAAGTTCATAATTTTATAAATGATTATTTCCCTCAGTAAATCTTTTAAACCAGTAATTTCATTTTATTCAAAACACTTGAAATGCTGGAATGTTAAAAAGTTGGCACTTATCCGTTGCGTGGGAAGCAAAGATTAATGAAAAATACAATCAATCAATAAAACAATCGATTGATCGATCAATAAGTAAAGAAATCAGTCAATCAATCAACCACCTCGCCCAAGGGTTGTGCGACGCTTTTCACTTCTTTGAAGGTGAGGAGATCGTTTGCTTCTTCGTCGAAAAGTTGAAGAACGCTTCTTTGTTACGAACCTTCTGTTGCCTCTCCATGGACTTCTGACCTTTGCAGGGAATTGAACACGGGCTCCGTGAATTTGTTTACTTGTTTAGAGGATTGGATGTTCATATTTGTTGTTTGGAGTTGGATTAGAATTAATTCTTTACTTTTGTCTAATAATGAGCTTAAAAGAACGTAACTTGAAGAAATCAATACGTAGAATAGGTTATATTATCTAATGTTGAAGTTAAGTAATAAAGTCAATTACCGAATCTATCCTTATTGGGGAAAACTCGTAAAAAAAAAAACAAAGTCATAGCATTGTCAAACACTTTCATGACAACATTAATATATTAACATATATTAACAATATGAATATATTAACATGAAAAATACTTTAGATGAGCGATAGGAACAATTATCCTGCTAACAAGTTACGTTCCCGGTTATTGGGAATGGAATCTCTAATTTGTCCAACTATATGCAGATTTAGTGAAATTTATTTTTATTTTATTTTATTAGACACAATTGAATGTTTAGGTGATTTTGATATTAATTGAAAAACAATGAACAAATGTCAAGTTAGTATGGATTTGATTGTAAAAATTCGATTGAAATTTGGGAATGAATTCACATCTGTAATTTTATTACATTAAGGTTTGGCACCATCTGATATTATGACTGAGATGGCTTAATGATAACATTTTTTTATGGTCTGATAGGCCAGTGAAATAAATGAGTTACGGTTTTTTTAATTATTAAATATTATTTATTATTGAATGACACCATATCTAAAAACATGAAATTGAAAAATTTGTTAATTGTTAACCACGTATTGTAGCAAGATCAAATCATCTTTGTTATGCAAAGGACTTTAATCACACAAATAAATAAACAATAAACATATGCTGTAGCCAATTGTTAGCTTAATCTATTACAATTACAATTTATTTAAAATATTTTTATAACTAATTTGATTCAATTCATCTCATGAACATAAGCAAACAAAGAAAACATCAAACTAAAATACAATACATCATTACCATCATCCTCGTCGTCATCACCATCACCACCTCCATCATCATCATTATCATCCCGTGAGAAAGCTAAAGTTTGGTACAATCAGGCAATTAATTAGTTGACAGACATTTAACTAACGGATTGGATACAGGCAGATCCCAACAATCGCTTTGTAGGGAAATGTAAAGTTTGTTCATGTTTATTGAATAACACTAATTAATCAGGTTTGGCACCTCACAAGCAGATGCGTAAACATGTGAAAAACATGAAGGCCCGAGGTACAGCTTTGAACTTCTAACGAGTTCTCAATACAAATTAACTTAATGTAATAAGTTAATGTTGACGGCTTTTATGGTCAAACACAATGTCAGCTTCGTCGCTCAAGGAACCGTAACAGGTAGTACCGCTGCCACAACCAACCCAAAGTTCTTCGCCGAAACAAGGAATTAGAACTAAAGCTTTATTAACCAGTTAATATCGAATATTCAAAACCACAGGAAGCTGATGGAAAACAAGCATCTAAATCATCGAACTACTTCTCATGCCAGAATCCTTCCCGCTAGTTAGTTAGTTCTTTATTAACGTCCTTCCCGCTCTCGCCGAGCCCATATTTATATTGTCCCATCTAATTAACAATTCTAATACAGTCTCGAAAATTTTAACCAATCCTATCCAGTTTTCCAAAAATAACAACCAATTGCGATTTGCAAAAACCGGTCAAGCTTTCTAACTTATCTCTGTATGCCTCAAGCTTTATATTATTTGAATTCCGCCGTCACAGTTTGTGCTGACCTTATTCTAAAGTCGAGGAAAGTGTCTGAACTCCTTTGATAGGATATCTTTTTGAAAAATCTGTATTTTTTTCTGGAAGATAAAAACAGTCTGTGTAAGATCAGAAATAAGCTTTCCTTGTAATGACAGGTTCAGAGTTTGTAGATGCTTCATAATATCAGTTAGAAACATCAAATCTTCCAGCCAATCGTCGGCTGTCAGCTGTTCATAATAAGGTCAGCAGAAACCGTAACGGCGGAACTCAACTTTATAAGCTTGAGGCATACAGAGATAAGTTACAAAACTTACTGGAAGATTTTCAAACCAGGTTTAATGACTTGCACCAACTGATCTCCTGTTTCGCTTTTCTGATAAATCCATTCATGGTAGACATTGTCAAAGATGGTTTCAAGCTTCCCAATAACATTGTTGTGAACACTTCCGATGCAGAAATGGAACTGTTGGAGTTACAGCAAGATCAGGGTTTAGCAATGATGCACAAGTCACTACCTACTGTGGATTTCTGGAAACTTGTGCCAGAAGTAAAGTATCCTCAACTTAAGATAGCCAGTTGTCGACTTATATCCATTTTTGGTACCACCTAGTGCTGCCAATCGCTGTACTCAACAATGAAATTTATAAAATCAAAACACCGAGCTGTAACTAGTAATCAACACCTGACAAAACTTCTTCGTACCTCAACTACAAACTGTCAACCAGATTTAAAGAAACTTTCCGGTTCAAAAGCTTATCAGCATAGCCAGAACAATTAATGTTCAAAAGAACTTATAAAGGAGTGACTTTTATTAATAAATATTAAATGTCTATTAATGACATAAACGTTATCATGCATATGATATATCGTTTGTGCAACATACTGTTACCGTTTGGGAGTTATGCAACAGACTATAATCAAATAAATAAATGTTACCGATTGGGGTCGCGACTCATAGTGGTTCAATGTGGCTCGCAGCAATTAAAAAATTTTCAAAAGTGGCTCTCAGGTTCCTACGGTCTGGCCACCCCTGGTATTTATAATCTTATAGGTGATTTTGTTGAACCTTTATACAATAGTTAATATTTAGTTTAGGAAGAATTACTGGATAACGACATTTTAAAATGTCTAATTTTATTACTGTTGTTGTTGTTGTTGTTGTTATTGTTGTTATCACAAGATACTTTTATTGAAAATATTGCCACATAATATTCTATTAACATAAAACATATTTGTAAATGTCACTACTACTCACAGTACAATTTTATACTGTTACTTATTGTCATGTTACTGTAACAGTCTTTTGTCCTGTGCCCTTTTTTCCACATCTGTGGCAAGTCGAGCTTGCATTTGTATGCCTGTCATTGACCTTCTTGAATTCTTCTGTTGTTTTTGTAAGTTTAATTTCAATGCAGACAACTCGCGACCAAAAAAAGGCAGAATAACATTTAATGTAACGGAAAATGAAACGCACTTGAAACTCAATTCGAAACAATAAAACTCCACTCAAACTCGGAACAACGCAGCAAAATAAAACATGCCAAAGTTCAGAAACTCAAATAGTCCGCCAAGTGTGCTCTCGGACACAACACCTCTCCTCCAATTTAAAGACCAGGGGTGGAAAAAATAATTATGAATGTTCTTAATTATCCAGAACATAAATAAATGTAATAATGTTTGCTATTTTAAAGTTTCGACAGTTGGTTTTCCAACGTATTAATACATAATAAATATTTATGGAAATAAAAATATATAATCAATATTCTGTGTGGCATTCCAAGCTGATTGGCTAGGCTATGTCCAAAAAAGATCTCTAATTGGATAAAGTCCGAAAAACAAATAATTGTTGTTCATAAAATGAATATAAACAAAATAAAAATCTTAAATTTAAATTAAATTAAATGTAATTAATAAAATTAGATTGATTACAATTTTTTGGTTATTCGTTTGTACTGGAGATTCGTTGCTTGGTTAAAACCAAATAAACTGATGTAAACAAACTCGTCCAACAAAATCTTTAAAAATAGCAACAAACTCCTGTCATTACAAATAAATTTTGCTCAGAAAATAAATAAAAACAACAACAATAAAAATCCTAAATTTAAAATTACGTAAACAAATTCCGCTCAGTAATTTATTTAAAGCAATAATAACAGAAATCACAAATTCCTATCAACCATTAATTTAAACATGCAACTATATTAAAATTTAACATTTAGTAAAGTTCCAAACTTTTTTGTTCGTGTTTTTTTTGAGTATTGTCCATAAATTATCACAAAAAGTTGGTAAAGTCAAGCAGAATATCTAGAAATTACGGTATTTTTTATCAAATTAACATGCAGACAAATTTAACATGCAATTTTTCCAATTTGTGTAAAAAAAAATCACTTATAAAACACGCAAACGATTATAACACGCACCAATGGACGCATTTTTTTTTTGGCTAAAGGAATTTAACATATAATCATGTATCTGTATATTTAATTAGATTTTGTTTTTATTTAATCATCGTGTTCAAATAGAGTTCAAATTCAATGAGAAACATTGACGCAAAGTGTTCGAATGGTTATTATGCAGGTCTTCTTAACCACTATAAAACATAATGTTTTAAACATTACGTAAAGCATGAAATAAATGCAGAAAATTAAAATTATATATAGTAAAATATTAAATTGAAGCAGATTCTAATATATAAAACAATCAAATATAAAAGTTGTCAAAAAATCTTCAGTTGGCTGAGCGGCCGGTACTTGATAGATACGGTGATATATAGATAGAAGTGCTCTTGATTGAAATATCGACGTCGTTAAGAAAGTGGCTGATAAACGTAACTCGTTGCCAACAAGCTTCAAGTCGTTTCTAGAGCAAAATACAAATGTAACAGAGCAGCTGCTCGGGAGTTCAACGTTAATAAAGTGTCGGTTCGCGAATGGAGAAAGAAGGAATGCTTGCTTGAGAAACTGAACCTGATCATGGATGCTCATAAAGAGGAGCCAGTTAAGAAGATGCTCAACTTAAGCGGATGTCACATTGCAATCATTCCGGGTAGTCTATCATCCAAACTGCAACTACAAATCGTTGAGAAATTGATCTGAGAGGGAGGAATGGATGCAGAATGGCACATACACTCACACACCGTCTGGACGAGACAGGAAGGCCTTGTATTCCGAGTTATGCACGTGGGTTGCATCCGCTTAAGTTGAGCATCTTCTTAACTGGCTCCTCTTTATGAGCATCCATGATCAGGATTAAGTAACATTGCAATCATCCCGGGTGGTCTATCATCCAAACTGCAACTGCAAATCGTTGACAAATTGACAGGTCTGAGTGGGAGGAATGGGTGTAGAATGGCACACACACTCACACACCGTCTGGGCGAGTCAGAAAGGCTCACTAGAGATGTGAGCGCGAAATATTTCAATTGTTTTATTTCAAAATGTTTTGTTCTTTTTGAAATATTTCAACAACAAAAAAACATTAAAAACAAAACAAAAAATTTATAACTTTAAAAATGAAGTTTTGATGTTCTAAAGAAACCACTCTTGTCCTGAAATAATTATTTTTTTAAGTTTCCCGATGCCTTCCTATATAATTTACAATTGTGCCCTCTGGTAGAAGCACTTTTTGTGGCTTCGAAAAACTGTTTTGAATGCCTCGATGAGGTCCCCTCTATTTCTTCTCTTTTCCAGAGTTGTTAATTTACATCTACTTAATCTTTCCTCGTAACTCAGCTTTCCAAAACCTTCTATCATCCTGGTTGCCCTTTTTTGTATTCTTTCCAACACTTCTACATCATTTCTCAATTGAGGGTTCCACACTTACACACAGTACTCAAGATGTGGCCTTACAATGCCTTATACAATCTCAGTATTACATACTTGCCCCTACTAACTAATGTTCTCTTTATCATTCCAAGTACTCTGTTTGCTTTTTTAGCAACTTCCATGCACTGTTGAGATGCTTTTCTTGTTCTGCATTATTACCCCCAGATCCCTTTCATGATTAGACTGCTGCAGAATGCTTCCTCCAAATACATATTCAACTTTCGTGTTTTTGCATCCCATATGCATAATGGAGCATTTGCTTACGTTGAAAAGCATCTGCCATTTTTTCTGCCCATTTGAATAACTTGTTAAAGTCTTCCTTAAGTATACCCAGTGTTTCAGTGCATATTCATTTATCCAAAATGATAAACGGAACCAACTCACCAGAAACAGGGGTACAAAACTGGTTTTTATTCCCCAAAACTTAAAGCTGTAAGCTTCTTCAGAAGGTGATTGCAACTCTGAAGCAGAAGACTATTTGGTGAAATGGACTCAGAACTTGATTTAAATTAGCACTGTTGCTCTAGTTTTGTATTATTTTTAACTTATGTTGCAATAAACTTGTTTAACTACCGTATTTTCACGAAATAAACACGCAGACGAATATAACACGCAATTTTTCCAATTTATGTAAAAAATCACTTAAAAACACGCAAACGATTATAACACGCACCAATAGACGTTTTTTTTCTTTTGGCTAAAATAATTTAACATTTAAATTAAAATTATATATATTAAAATATTAAATTGAAGCAGTTTCTAATATATAAAACAATCAAATATAAAAGTTGTAAAAAAAATCTTGGCTGAGCGGCCGATGCTTGAAGTGATAAATACAGTGATATATATAGATAGAAGTGCTCTTGATTGAAATATAAGTCAAAATCATCTTAGTCATGCAACGGACTATAATCAAATAAATAAATAGATTGAAATATCGACGTCGTTAAGAAAGTGGCTGATAAATGTAACTCGTTCACTGTTGCCTACAAGCTTCAAGTCATTTCTAGAGCAAAAGACAAAGGTAACAGAGCAGCTGCTCGAGAGTTCAACGTTAATGAAGTGTCGGTTCGCGAATGGAGAAAAAAAGGAATGATTGCTTGAGAAACTGAACCTGAGAAAACGTGCATGCCTTGGCCAAAATGCGAAATGGCCAAAGTTAGAGTCTGATCTAAAGCTATGGGTCTTGGAACAAAGGAAGAGATAGCTTTTGACATTCCCGCTAGTGAAAGCATCTGGCGCCAGAACTGTGGCAATAACAACAAGATGTTACGAACGGACATGTTTCATAATCATACTTGGATGCTCTGCGGTTGGCACCAAGTCAAAACCAATATTGATTTTCAAGAGACAATGCGAAAAATTTTCAGCATGAAGCTCTGGATTCAGAAATGTTCTCAAAAGAGGGGATTCTTTTAGAGCTCGCGGTTGATCATGGATGCAATGACTGCTCATAAAGAGGAATCAGTTAAGAAGATGCTCAACTTAAGCGGATGTCACATTGCAATCATCCCGGGTAGTCTATCATCCAAACTGCAACTACAAATCGTTGAGAAATTGATCTGAGAGGGAGGAATGGATGCAGAATGGCACATACACTCACACCGTCTGGACGAGACAGGAAGGCCTTGTATTCCGAGTTATGCACGTGGGTTGCACGAGCATGGGACAAAGTGTCTCCTGATTTGATTCTGAGTGGCTTTAGAAATGCTGGCATTAAGTCTACAGGAAAGGAGTAAAGTGACCACCCGGACTTTGAACTAGCCTGCGATCCGGCAAGAGCCGAAAATGAATAAGAAGACTGTTCGACTTTTGACGGATTTGAAGGCTTAGCTGATGATGAGGAATAATTATTGGTCTTATGATTGATTTTTTGAATGTCTGTTAATAAATTGTTTAAAAACTTCAAAGAACTGGTTAACGAGCTCGCTGCAATTGACAAAAATTGGTCACGAGTCGCTTCGATATTGCGTTCTCTCTTCAATTCTTCCTCGAAACTATTTTCATCTTAAGATTTGCATCAACTTCCTACTTTGGAATGCATATTGTTTACGCATAATAATTTGTAAGACAAAAGCGAAGCAATACTTCAAAGGACGGTAACGAACTCGTTACCCAATTCCACGCTGCAAGGAGTCCGCTTAACAAGTCTCTGAGTCCCATAACTTACTAAATATGGAAATCGCATATTTTAAATGTACAAATCTTAAGAGACATTTTTGAATATTTGAGATCAATTCTTGGAGTAGATGATGAAGTAAATCAGATGCATCATGCTATGAGACACAGCTTCAATGGAAAGTATAGCATTGTTGAGGTCCAAACCGTACATCAATTATAACATGAAATTTCATGAGATTTCAAGGTAAAGTCTCCCTTTCAAGAACCATAAATGGATCATTGATCTGAGCATGAAATGCAGCTCATGTACAATAACCTTTATAATTGCATTGAAAGAAACAAGGTTTTTTTTTTTAAATAAATTGAGATCAATTCTTGAAGCAAATACTGAAGTTATGCATTTGTACCATGCTCTGGGACACAGCTTCACTGTGAAGGTATGGCATTGTTGAGGTTCAAACAGTGCATCAACTACAGCATAAAGTGTGGCCAAATGCTGCATATAATCTATACCATCCAATGGGTTTCATGATTTTCTCTTATAGCAATGTAGAAAATCAAGTGACTCATCACCAGAAAAAGCCAAAGCAGTGGTTCAAAATTCATTACAATTACCAATTTGAATCTTCATAATGAGTTTCAAGAGAATGGGCTAAGACTTCCATTTTGTTTTCCAATAAAGACTGCAAAAGACTGATAACTGACACTATTACCAAGATTGTATCTATTTTGTTCCATGCTTTTGAGAAGTGTTCAAAGAGTTTTTATAGCAAGACCATTAAGAAATTGAAGACATTTGCTACAATAAGTCTATGCATGTGATGTTTGACTATTAAAATATTAAACAGCACCAACCAAAGCTGTCTGAACCACCAGTGCTGAAAAAAAATTGTCACACAAACTGAAAACATTAGCTCCAATTATAATTATGAGTAATAAAGAGTTGAAAAATTATGATGAAAATTCATAAAATAGTACAACACCCTACAAGTTTCCTATAGTTACCATCAATTAATTTATGTTAAATTCAAGTTGACGTCATAAATTCGAGAGCTGGACAATGCTATGATTAGCGTGAATGTTTTGTCACATGCTTCTGTATAAGCATATATCGAAAGTTGTTAATGCACTAACGCCCAATCAATTATAAACTATTTAAAATTAAAAATATAGTCTAAAGCTTTTACAAAAACAATCAACAGTCTGTGTTATCATTTAAATGTTTTTATTTTTTGTTGGTCGGAAATCAAATTCATGTAAATTTAATCTAGCATAACACGCATACGATTATAGCACGAATAGGGGGGGTGCGTGGTAAGTAAAATCGAACATAACACGCGTGTAATATGGGTGAAAATACGGTAATCATGAACCAACACTTTTCAACAAATTTAAAAAAAAACACAAATAACTGTATTGTGTTTAATAATAATGTATAATAATGTGTTTTTTTTTGTGATTTTTGTACCGAATTCGAGTGGAGATTTGTAGTTGCTTCAAGTGCATTTTTTCCATTATATAAAAAGCTATTCTGCCTTGTTTGGTCACGAGTTGGTCTTCTTTCAAAATCAACATACAAACACAACAGTAATATCTGGTGAAACTTTACTAAGTCATAGTAATTAAAATTAATTAAATTAAATAATAATTAAAATATTATATGAGAACAAACTGAATGCCCTCGATTATTGGCGTTAAACAAAGGGTAGATCGATTGGAAAGTGCTTTCACATATTGCGCTCGAAAAACCTGATAAATACAAAATAATTCTACAAACGTTAGAGGAACAGTTTTGGGACAATTCACAGGAAATGGCGTATATAACGAAATAATGGATTTGCATGTTACCAAGCTCTTAACATATCTCGACGAAGTCCTCATGGTGACGTAGTCCAGTAAAGTCTTCTAGACGGAATACGTCCGACTGGAAGTGATTAATCGCTCTTTTCCTTGATATTATTCCAGATACGTTTATGTGAATTTCAAATACTTGGTCATTTTTGACTGTGAACTTTAATCGTTACATTATTTTTAATGTTATTTTACTTTTTCAACAGACACCGAATTTACTTTTCTTACGGTTTAATAAAAATTTAACTTAAAGCCTCTGAAACGCTTTTAAAATAATGTCTTACAACAAAGAGAACGAATTAGACAAATGGTATATCGATTTAACAGTGTCCAATTGCAATTTGTGCTTTCAAATGGGCGACCATAAATGCTATCTATTCTTTGGATGGATGGATCATCTATGGCTGGCACGCAATGCACATCAACTAATTTGATTTATAAAGGCAAAGTGTCTATCGTCTGTAACATGTGACATAAAAATATTTGTTAAAAAGCGATTTATTAAATATTTAATTTGATTATGTATGTTCAAACCATTTTTAGTATATTACTGTTATCATTCTGTGTCTGGGCATTGGAGAATTCTAGAAAATTTAGAAAAATATATGATTGCGAAGGAAATCCTGGGTGTTCTGAAGATAATCCATTTGACAGTGAAAAAGGCATCGATAGCTCCAAGCGTTGCGCTATTCATTGCATCAGACGAGCATCTTGCGTCAGTTTTAACTACTGGAGAACCACAAGTTTATGCCAATTATTTGATTTTTTACCTTACAAAATTAAGGAAAGCAATCTTTGCACTCATTACCAGGTATTCATTTAGTTGATATTTTACACTTTTTTATATTATAAACGTTTTATACATTTTAAGTATTAAGTGCTAATATGACTAAAAACACTTTTTATCCCTCAGTCTGATCCGAAAATTCGTTATTTAAAAAGTAAGAAAATTTCTACTTCAATAATTATTTTTTTAAATTAGAGTATAATCATTATCAATAAGGATTTTAAAGGCTATGAAGTCGTTCCTAATAAAATAAAAACCTTAGAAAATTATTGTAATATAAAAAGGCAGATACGTTTCCATCTAAGCAATTATTTGTTTTAAAATATTATGCCACAGATCCATAATTTTCAAAACTAAAACTTACTGAAATTGAAACAGCTGAAAACTTGGCTGAATACCGCCAAACTTGCCAAAGTACAACTGGCTTCATTGGAGGAAATCTCTTGTGTTCTTGATTCGCCGTTGATGGCCTGTTCCCAACAGACGTAAATACAGGTTTATGCGCTCATGCTAATCAAGATGATTCTGGAAATAATGGTTCATGGTTGATTTGGTGTACACTGTCAAGATCGTCTACGTACGCGTCTTAGCCAGGACTGCAAACTTTTACTTTAGTGAGTTTTGCAGCTAATTAAATAATTGTTTTTAAATCAGGATAAAAATGCTGAGCACAGACACTTAAGGTTTTATGCACAACCATCGAGAATGCTCGTTCAAGTAAATTATATTAAACGACCAAAATGAATTGAATTGCTTATTGATTTTGCACTGGTCAAAGACCATTCTATATGAATATTTTGTCCTTTAAGTTGTCAAATTTTAAAATATTAATTCAATAATTAAAAGTTAAAAACAACAAAAGTCAATAAACAATAACAATAATAAAAAATAATAATTTATTCAACTAAGGAATTAGATACCAAAATCTTACAATTGGAACAACGAATGATTCCTGGTTGATTAAGACACCCACCAGAACACCCATCAACTACCCCATATGTGGCATCTACCTGGGACCTCTTCCCGATGGTGATTGGTTTGAAGTTTATTGCCAGGCTGGTACTCCCTCTGCCAGATATGTTATTGCCCATCAAATGCCTGGTCATCCGATTTATGGTGGTTATTTGTGTCTTTGTGAATTTCAGGTTTTTGGTGATTTTTGACGAATCAGGGTCATATTACACTATTTTATAATATATTATGTATCTCATCAGACACTGAATTTACAACTTGCTTTACTTATGATGTAATAAAAGTTTAAAATAACACATTTTTTAGTCATTTTTTGTAGATTGTAGATTTATCAATACCAAGTAGAATTTAGATTTTAGGCTTGTAGTAATTTTCAAAAGTGTTTTTTCAATGGAACCACTTTATGCTAAAAATATTCAACTTCTTGACTAATCTTTGGAGTATACTGCATTTATTGCAACTATTGATTCACAACAAGATGTGAATGTATCCGCGCTTTACGGACTATTTATGATGTGAACTTTGACTCGTTTTAGTTATTTTGTGATTTGTACACCGAATTCGAGTGGAGAATTGTAGTTGCTTCAATTGCATTTCTTTTCCATTTTATTAAAAGTTATTCTGCTTTGTTTGGTCACGAGTATTCTGCTTTCAAAATAAACTAAGGTCATATTACGTTATTTTTTTTATAATATATTATGTTTCTCAACAGACACTGAATTTACAACCTGCTTTACTTATAATGTATTAAAATTTTAAAATAACACCTTTGAATCACTTTTTTAGATTGTAGATTTATCAACATCAAGTAGAATTTAGATTTTAGGCTTGTAGTCGTTTTAAAAAATCTGTTTTCTCAATGGAATCACTTTTATTGTGATAAATAAAAATTTAAAATATATCTTTGAATCACTTTTTGTAGATTGTAGATTTATCCAGTGTTGTAAAAATTACCTCATTTCGGTAACTAGTTACAAGTAAAAGTAATACCTCAAAAAGCTACTTAAGTATAAGTAAGAGTATTGTCTCAAAAATTTACTCAGGTAAAAGTTAAAAGTTACAGCGTCTAAAAGTTACTTTTAAGTAACAATTACAAGTAACTTTGATGCCGCCATTATTGTGATCATACATCATTTCGTATTATTTAAAAGGAATTGTTTCTCTTATCGTTAAAACAATTATTGGCATTAACTGCTAGTAGTAACAGTCATTAAGTAATAACATTTGAATTAATGCATTTTATTTGGTGTTTTTATTATTTATTACAATCTCAAATTTTTGTTAATTTTTAACATAACTAAGTCCTCGAATAGTTTGTCACTCATTATGGTCCTTCAGCTGTTCTTTGTCATACCAGCAGAGCTGAATAAACGTTCAACAGCTGCATTAGCTGGCAGAGGATTGTTCAACTGGATAAATAATTTGTTCAGGGTTCGCTTCCAGTAATAATGTTCATGTTCTGATCGGTCTCGAAGATACTGCATCAGAATATCAGTTGACCTTGTGCAATTGAAGAAACTGTCTTCAATACTGTCAGCATCAGATGAACGAGAGCTCAAAGCTCGTCCCCCTTTGCTGCATTAGAAGATGCTATTTTGGCTACCAGTTTCTCATGAAGCTTGACAATCGTTGGCAACAGATATCCCATATTCCTTAACTTCTGTTGGATGCATGCGTTCCACGTGCTTCTTCAAGTTAGATGAAGAACCTTCATATGCTGAACATGTAGTTGTTTCTGTTGGCAGAGTAGGCTTGCATACTTATATGATTTTCCTTTGATTGAAATCTGAACTTTTGTTCAAATACGGCCACGGACTATCTTCACCCTTGTTCCTCTTATCTTCGCTAACGACACTAAAAATGGCTTCAAATGAATCCATACTACGATATATTAAATTTTATATTATTATATGTAGATAATATTATATATTAAAAAAGCTTCGGTATGACTAATCCACAATTTCCGATTTAAAACAAAAACGACCGGCGATAACAACAATAACAAAAGAGCGATGATCGGGAAGAGGAAGATTCTCGAACTAACCAAAGAATAACAATCTAGAATTTAAATTTTGTTAAAATAAATTAAACTAATTTAAAATTTTATTTATGTTACTTTGTAACGTCTTGCGCCAAAAAGGTAACGAATTAAAAGTATGACCAAAAATAGTAATTTGTTACAAGTAAGAGTACAAAATTTTTTTTGTAATTGTTACAAGTAAAAATTACCAAAAAAAGTAATTAATTACGGTAACGAATTACATGTAATTCGATACTGCACAACACTGGATTTATCAATATCAAGTAGAATATAGATTTTAAGCTAGTAGTAACTTTCAAAAGTCTGTTTTCTCAGTGGAAGCAGTTTATGTTATAAATATATTCAACTTCTTTAATCTTTGGAGTGTACTGCATTTATTGATTCACAACAAGTTACAACAAGATGTGAATGTATTCGTTCTTTACGGACTATTGAAGATGTGAACTTTGAACCGTTTTTGTTTTTTTGTGATTTGTACACCGAATTCGAGTGGAGAATTGTAGTTGCTTCAATTGCATTTCTTTTCCATTTTATTAAAAGTTATTCTGCTTTGTTTGGTCACGAGTATTCTGCTTTCAAAATAAACATAGAAATACAACAGTATTTCCTAGTGAAACTTAACAAAGGCATAGTAATTAAAACTGTATATTAAAATAATATAAATAACATTAATAAATAATAGATATATAAATAAGATATAAAAGTTCATGAGGTTGAAGCGAAGTTTATATTTTTATTTCTTTCAAAGATGTTGATTTTTTGTTTAAAAAGAGGATTAAAAAGCTCCCAAGTAGATGCTCAAAGTTAATATCTAATGATGGATACTATTATTTTTTTTATATTATTCCAAACAAAAATCGGGACAAGTAATTCCGGTACCCCTAATGATACTACCATTTTTTTTCTTTTATTGAAACAGAACGAGAAATAAACAATATTGTGTCCGCATGAATATTGTGGACTACTTTTAGTTGCACTTGACCTAGAATTTGTTTACGTTTCGAGTGGATGTTGATTTCGTTTGAAGCTCTCCGACATCCGCTGAGTCGTGTAAATATAAATAACAACAAGCAAGTATGTGCAACCGGGTAATAAAATGTAAATAAACAAATGTTGCAGGTTGTGGGTATATTCATGTTTTTTTAGATATAGGGATAATCTCATAGCTAACAAAAAATGTTTGAAATTTGATAAACTCAGTTATAGTAATGTTTTTACACTATAATTATGTTTAGTAACTTAACAATTTTTGTCTTTTCTTAAATTGCGGTGTCCTTAGCAACATTTTGATCTGATTTTGTTCTGACCAGAATATAAATGGAGATTATTAAAACATTACTTTTATTGACATTTAAATGTCTTTGTTTAAAAATGTTTAAATTAAAAAAAAACTAAAAATTATCAAAATAAAGTTAACTAGAATCTCAAGCATAATTAGGTAGTGACGGCACATCTCTATTGGCGCGCACAAAAACCAAACAAAATTTGAATTTGAGGTTGTTCTTTCTCTTTGGGGTCATCCACAAAAGATGTCCGCAAAAAACCTTAATAACAGGGTTTTTTCCCAGACAATGCGTAAAGTTTGAGCTTAAATAACTTGAAAAATAAGTATCTGATCGCAAAGCGGTTAGAAATGTGAGAAAGATAGATGATATGTCTTCAGAATTCAAAATATTTAGTTTAGTCTAAATGACAGTTTTTTTGTAGTTGAATTAAGGCTATTTTTTTAATCTTAATTTAGTGCGTTATGTTAGATCGTTAATATCTTGAAAATTATAGGTTTTAACGCAAAGCGTTTGGTAATGTGATAAAGTTGGAATATGTATCTTTAGAATGAGATCTTATTCGACAAATTTTGTAAAGTGCAAACAACGGTTTTTTGCTGTTGAATTAAAGGCTGTTTTTCTAGGCTGATTTTAGTGCGTGATGTTTGAGCATAAATATCTTGAAAATTATAGGTTTTATCGCAAACAGTTTGGTATTGTGATAAAGTTGGATTACATCTCTTTAGAATGAGATCTTAGTCGTCAAATTTAGTTATGTGTAAGCGACGGTTTTTTGCTCTTGAAGGCTGTTTTAGTGTATGATAGCGTTTTTAACGTCCGATAGCTTCACACGAATGTCCAGATGGCACCATGCTACCAGATGGGATAGAGGTTCAAAAGATGTTCAAGAGGAGTTATGTTAATTATTCGGGATTGTTTTTGTTATCGAGTAGTCAAGATTCCTAATGAGTTTGTCAATACAGATCTTGTTTGTGTTGACCTATCGACTGATCATTCTACTTACAGAATCATAGTTTATCGTTCTGGAGGATTTGACCTTGAGGATGTAAATTATGCTACAGAAAGTATCAAATGTTTATATCACTTTTGTTCAGTCAAATACACCATCTATTTATGCGGTGATTTTAATCTCCCAGCCTTTAATTGGACCTACCATACTGCACCTAACAACAGTATTTACAGACTTTTCTTGGATTTCTTCAACGACTGCGGGTTCCATCAATTTGTTACAACTGTTACACATCATGATAAAGTCCTTGATCTCGTGCTCTCAAATGATCCTCAGTTTATTTCATCAATTGAAGTGCAGTGCCCCATTTCAACCAGTGACCACAATGTTATTGTCCTCAGGCCAAACATTTTCAGTAAATCCAGCAATCATCAGCCTTTCAAAAAAAAATTTACATCTTTGGAAGAAATAAAGGATTTAAACTTCGCTTCAATCTCAAGAAGTTTTATAACCTATTTATTATCTATTATTTATTAACCTTATTTATATTATTATTGATATTATTAATACTGTATTTCTATGTTTATTTTGAAAGCAGAAAACTCGTTACCAAACAAAGCAGTATAACTTTTAATAAAATGGAAAAGAAATGCACTTGAAGAATTTTTGACTACAAATTAATATATTTCTGTTATCATTCGTAAATGCCCATATTGTCTGGGCATTGGAAAATTGTAGAAAATTTAGAAAAATATTTGATTACCGAGGATATCCTTGGTGTTCTGAAAGAATTCCATTTGACAGTGAAAAAGGCATCGATAACTGTAAGGGTTGCGCTTTTCATTGCATCAGAAGAGCATCTTGCGTCAGCTTCAACTACTGGAGAACCACATGTTTATGCCAATTATTTGACATTTTTACCTTACATAATTAATGGAGACAATCTTTGAACTCATTACCAGGTATTCATTCACTTGATATTTTTCACTTTTTTGTATTATAAAAGTTGTTTACATTTTATGTATTTCGAGCTTACAGTCAGGACAGAAACCATAAGGACACCCCATTATTTCGTAATAACTCGATAAAGAAAAATTTGATTGTAGGGAAATTTTAATATGTTATGTATTTATATAGTTGTGATTATCTCTTAAATTTTCATCAAAATATGTTATTGCATTAATTTTAAAATTCCAAAAACGTGATTTCGGGGCGTCCAATAACCATAAAAGACACTTGCAAAAATCATCGAAAAATGACTAAAAACTTTGTGAAAAAAACAGGAAAAAGTTTATTAATATGAAATAATGTTTTCTTTATTTTCAATAACTTTAAAACATCTCTTGTTCATTGATTTTATAAGAGTTTTTAAGAAATTTCTGTCCAGTTCTTTCCAGGCACTCCTAATGGTGTTTTCCAGGTCAGATTTTGAATGAAACTGCCTTCCATTGTTGTAAACAAATCTTGACAACATTCCCCAAACATTTTCTATAGGATTTAAGTCCGGGGAACAAGCTGGCCAACTCATAACTTTCAAATTTCTCCTCTGGAAAAATGTCTTTGTCAACTTGGAAGTGTGGATCGGGGCATTATCTTGCTGGAAAATAAAATTTCCTCCATAATAATCTTCCCCAAAAGGCAACAGATGGTCTTCTAAAACTTTGATGTAATCCACAGAAGACTGTCCCCCATCCAGAAAGGCTAATTCAGTCAATCCTTCACTGGAAATTCCTCCCCAAATCATCACCGATCCTGCTCCATGATTTCGGCTAAAAAATGTTTCCTTTTCTAATCTGAGGTCATGCCAATAGAACTGATGACCATCAGGTCCATCTAGGTTAAATTTCTTCTCATCTGAAAAATAATAATGCCCCAACCATCTCTGTTAGAAAGCATGGTTTTGGCCCATTCCACTCTTGCCAACTTGTGATGGTTTTTAAGAGCAGGAATCTTTAATCTTTTTTCATATAATAAAATACCACTAGATCTCAAATAATTTAACACTGTACTTTTACAAATTCTTAAATCAAGTTCATTTCTAATTTGATTTGCTGAAAATTTACCTGAAGAAGCCTTTCTTACCAGGAGTCTCTGCTGACGAATCGGCAGTTTTTTAGGTCTTCCATGATCATTTTTTGCACCATATTCCTCAGGAGCTTTTACGTAGTTCCAGATGACTGTCTTGGATTGCTTGAGCTCTTTGGCAATTTCCCTGATCGAATAATTTGCTTGTCTGAAGGCCTCAATCTGCCCCTTCTCCTTGTCAGACAGCGTTTTCCCTCTAGCCATTTATAAAATAGTAATTTTATAAACTTCACATCAATTTTTAACTTTCTTTGGATTTATATATTGATAATATTTGCATAATGTGCATTTTGGTTGCATAACTATGACAAATTTCAAGGTTTATTGGGAATAAATAAAGATGTCCTTTATCGTTTTTAAACGGCCATAAAATGCTATTTTGCATATTTTACAAGGTCAGCTTGTTAAATTTTTTTGAAATTTTGCAGGATGTTTTGTCTACCATAAAGAGATATATATAAAAAATTGAGTAATATTGAACTTATATTTAACGAGTTATCACAAAAATATGGGGTGTCCTTAAGGTTTCTGTCCGCACTGTATATGACTAAAATTACATTTTAAATTCCCGCAATCTGATCCAAAAAATTGTTACTTAAAAAGTAAGAAATTCTTTACTTCATTATTTAATTAAAGTATACTAATTTTCCAAGAAGTATGGATATTAACGTTTTGAAGCGGCTCCTAAAATCAAAACCATAGACAATTATTGTACTGGAACAATGCAGAAACGTTGCCATCTAATTCATCATTTGCTTCAAAATATAATGCCACAATTAATTTCCAAAACTAATTCAATTTCAAACAGCTGAATACCGAAAAAACATGCAAAAGTAAAACGTTGATTCTGGAAAATCAAGCCTTTTACTCCGGGTTGGCAGTGGATGCCCTGTTAGTAACTGATGTTTTGGCAGGCGCTTGCACTCATACTAATCAAGGTGACTCTGGAAATAACTGGTTCATGGTGGATCTGGTGTAAACTGTCAGCATTGACTATGTGCGTCTCTTAGCAACGATTGCAATCATTTTTAAATACCGTGAATTTTGCAGCCAATTGAATCATTGTTTTTAAATCAGGTTCAAAATACTAAGGAATGAAAAGAATAATTCCCAAAAATAATTGCACCGATTATTTTTCCACAGACACCCAATTTACTTTTCTTGCGGTTTAATAAAAAATTAATTTAAAGCCTCTGAAACGCTTTTAAAATAATGTCTTGCAACAAAGAAAACAAATTAGGCAAATGGTATATCGATTAAACAATGTCCAATTGCAATTTGTGCATTCAAAAGCCGCGGCGACCATAAGTGCTACCTATTCTTGGATGGATGGATGGATGGATGGATGGATGATCTGTGGCTGGTACGCAATGCAGATCAACTAATTTGGTTTATAAAGGCAAAGTGTTTCACGTCGGTAATATGTGACATAAAAATATTTGTTAAATTGCGATTTTAAATATTTAATGTGATTATGTATGTTCAAACCATTTTTAGTATATTACTGTTATCATTCTGTGTCTGGGCATTGGAGTATTCTAGAAAATTTAGAAAAATATATGATTGCGAAGGAAATCTTGGGTGTTCTGAAGATATTCCATTTGATAGTGAAGAAGGCATCGATAGCTCTAAGCGTTGCGCTATTCATTGCATCAGACGAGCATCTTGCGTCAGTTTTAACTACTGGAGAACCACAAGTTTATGCCAATTATTTGATTTTTTACCTTACAAAATTAAGAGAAACAATCTTTGCACTCATTACCAGGTAATCATTTAGTTGGTATTTTACACTTTTTTTTTATATTTTAAACGTTTTATACATTTTATGTATTACTTGCTTATATGACTAAAAACATTTTTTTTTTTAATTCCGCAGTCTGATCCAAAAATTCGTTATTTAAAAAGTAAGAAAATTTCTACTTCAACAATTGTTTTTTTAATTAGAATATAATCATTATCCATACGGATTTTAATGGCTTTTAAGCCGTTACTAATAAAATAAAAAAACTTACAAAATTATTGGATTATAAAAATGCAGATAAGTTTCCATCTAATCAATCATTTGTTTTAAAATATAATGCCACAGATCCATAATTTTCAAAAGTAATTTACTAAAATTGAAACAGCTGAAAACTTGGCTGAATACCGCCAAACTTGCCAAAGTACAACTGGCTTCATTGGAGGAAATCTCTTGCATTCTTGGTTTGCCGTTGATGGCCTGTTCCTAAAAGACGTAAATACAGGTTTATGCTCTCACACTAATCAAGGTGATTCTGGAAATAACTGGTTCATGGTGGATTTGGTGTACACTGTCAAGATCGTCTACGTACGCGTCTTAGCCAGGACTGCCGAGTTTTACTTTAGTGAGTTTTGCAGCAAATTAAATAATTGTTTTTAAAGCAGGATCAAAATGCTGAGCACAGACACTTAAGGCTTGCGTTTTATGCACAATCATCGAAAATGTTCGTTTATGTAAATTATATTAAACAACCAAAATGAGTTGAATTATTAATTTACTTTTGCACTGGTCAAATACTATTCAACATGAAAATTTTCTTTCAGTGGTAATTCAAAATATTAATTCAAAAATTAAAAGTTAATAAAAACAAAAGTAACATCATAATAAAAAAAATAATAATTTATTCAACTAAGTCATTAGATACAAAAATCTTACGATTGGAACAACGAATGATTCCTGGTTGATTAAGACACCCACCAGAACACCCATCAACTACCCCATATGTGGCATCTACCTGGGACCTCTTCCCGATGGTGATTGGTTTGAAGTTTATTGCCAGGCTGGTACTCCTTCTGCCAGATATGTTATCGTCCATCAAATGTCCGTTGATCTGCAAAATGGTGGTTATTTGAGTCTCTGTGAATTTCAAGTTTTTGGTGATTTTTGACTGTGAATTTAGGTCGTTAAATTGTCTTTAATAATATATTGATTTTCCCCATAGACACTGAATTCACTTTTATTGTGATAATTAAAAGTTTAAAATTTTGGAGTTTAGGCTTGTAGTCATCTTCAAAAGTCTGTTTTCTCAATTTATGCTTTAAAAATATTCACCCTCTTGCCTAATCTTTAGATTGTACTGCATTTATTGTTTCACAACAGGATACAACAAGATGTGAATGTATCCGCGCTTTACACTTGGTTTCAGGTTTTTGGTGATTTTTGAATGTGAATTTTGGTCGTTAAAATGTCTTTAATAATTTATTAATTTTCCCCACAGATACTGAATTCACTTTTATTGTAATAAATAAAAGTTTAAAATAAAGCTTTTGAAACACTTTTAGTAGATTGTAGATTTATCAATATCAAGTAGAATTTAGATTTTAGGATTGTAGTAATTTTCAAAAGTCTGTTTTCTCAATGGAACCACTTTGTACTACAAATATATTCAACTTCTTGACTAATGTTTATAGTATACTGCGTTTATTGCAACTATTGATTTATAACAAGATGCGAATGTATCCGCGATTTACGGACTATTTAAGATGTGTACTTTGACCCGTTTTAGTTTTTTGTGATTTGCGTGGAGATTTGTAGTTGCTTCAAGTGCATTTCTTTTCCATTATATTAAAAGTTATTTTGCCTTCTTTGCTGACGAGTTGTCTGCTTTCAATATCAACATGCAAATACAACAGTATTACTTAATGAAACTTAACTAAGTCATAGTAATTAAAACTGTATTTTAAAATAATATCTATAATATATAAATAAGATTAATAAATAATAAATAATAAATAGGATCATGAGTTTGAATCAACGTGGGGATCTCATCGAGACATTCAAAATTTTATCAGGAAGGGAAGGCATTTTGCCTGAACAGTTTTTCGAGGCCACAAGAAGTGCTTCTACTAGAGACACGATTGTAAATTATATAGGGAGGCTTCGGGAAACTTGAAAAACAATTATTTCAGTTCAAGGGTGGTTTCCTTATGGAATAAACTAGATAAGGAAACCATCCATGCGGACACAGTAGATAAATTCAAAATTTACTTAAGTAAATTCGGTTATTAGGACTAAAAAGAGTGGTTATTACACAGATCCATGTCTTCTTAACCGCTATAAATAATTGTTATGTTATGTTATGTTATGTTAATGCTGTGTCCGCATGAATATTGTGGACTACTTTTAGTAGTTTTTAGTTATTGACCTAGAATTTATTTACGTTTCGAGTCAAAGTTGCTGCTAGTATTTCAAACGAATTCCCGTTTTAATGAAGTCTTATTACAATTACGATTTATCTCTCCAGCATTTAATACGCAAATACAACAAACGGTAAAACCTTTCGAGGTGGAAGCTCACATTTTAATGAGATGCTCCACTTTAATAAAGCTCCACCCCAAAACAAATTAAACTCCGCCTACAACGAGTAAAAGTAAATCTTTTGTTGCCGTCTCGAACGGTTTTACCCAACAAACAACATAAAATTTTTTTTGTGTTTATTTATTTAACCGGTCGTGGGGCTAATAGCCACTAATACGATCAGCCTCAGCAAAAATGATACAACCAGTCAACATCGAGCGAGGAAACAGCAGGGTACAGTTTAGTCGGTAATTGACAAATATTTTTAAAAATCATTCTCAAGGATTAATGCTCTGAAAAGGGAGAAAGTGCCAGCAAATACCTTGTTGAAAAAAATTTTTTAGCAGTAGCCTATTAGCCGAGCACTTTCCCTCACGTAACTTAAAGCGGCTGTTATTAGAATGTTTAGGTTTCTAGTAGAAAAAGACAATAGAATCAGTTGGGATATGGTAGATGCTTTTTTAATGATATTATCAATGTGCTTGTCGAAGTGGAGAGAAGAATCAATGAGCACCCCTAGATCTCAAACTTTATCAATTCTTGTCAGCTTGTTGCTATTAATGGAATATTTACAAGGGTTAAAACCTCTTCTGCAGCCAATCAATGAGAGAATCTGGCATTTGTCAAGAGCAAGTTGTAATATTAGAATTTCAATTAAATGGTTTAATAATAAATTCAATTACAAAATGTCTAATTACTTTATTTCTATCGTAATTCTATTTATATACTTGTCTCATTCGCGCATCTCTGAAACCAACCCAAAAGAGCCACGAACAGACCACTCCTTGATTCTAACTTCTGTACGAACAGTTACTGCGGTTGTTCAGACTGTTACTTACTGTTACTTTTGTTTCCTATCCTCGTTTTTGATTGTATTGTTTGTGGCTCGCGGGACATATTTCATTAATTTTGGTTATTTATTTAAAAATATGTCATCGTTTAGAAGTCAGTAGGAAATAAGTTTAATTGAATTATTAATATTTTGGGACGATTAGTTTGATCCATCGTTAGATATGCGCTTGGGCCTATTTTCTCAGATTGTAATTGGTTGACTTATGTGGATCCATTGATAGACATTCGCTTTGACCTGTTTCCGTAAATTGCGATTGGTCGCTATTTGTATAAATCTGGATAGTATTGGCTACTCCAAATCATCTCAGTTATGCAACGGACTATAATCAAATAAAAGCTGACGTTCTAGAGGAATATATTTGAATGGTTAATTAGGCCCGAGACATATAAATATCAGCCCGACGGAGTGGGAAGGGATCCTGACGTGAGAATTGGTTCGACGAGTTGATGATTAGTTGTTGTTGGCTTTTGATACTCGCTATCTGCTTAGTAATAAAGATTTAGCTCCAATTCTAGGTTTCGGTGGTAAACTTGGGGTGGCAGCGGTACTACCTGTTACGGTCCCAAGAGTGAAAGACGTGACAATGACCAAGCAATAACATGTAAACAAACAAAAATATCTATCCAACACAAAAAGCCTTAAATTAATTTGACTCAAGAATTTTGTCATCCTAAAGCTTTTTAAATCTAAGGAATTGGTTAAAGTTTGTGGAATTGCTGAGTTGTTAATTAATAATAATTAATATTTACCATTGTAATTAATTAATTAATTAATTAATAATTAATATTGATATTATTATTATAATTGTTATTTGTGTTTATGTCAAAAACCAGTGTTTTAAAAATTATGCAATCGACAATTAATTATTATTTTAAATGATATGCTAATTTTATCCAAAATACATTCGTTTCGACATTCCAACGTTTCATATTTATACTTTTCCAAATATAATTATTCATACATTTTTCCTAAATTAAATTTGTATTGTTTCTGGAGATACAATTTCTGGAGATACAATGTATCAGTAAAACACCTTCGTTAACGAAACCGCATAAAGTCATATTTAAAATGAGAAAGTGCTGCGAAAAAAATGGTATTATCATTAGGGGTACCGGAAAGACCTGTCCCGATTTTTGCTTGGAATAATAATATAAAATATAATAGTATCCATTATTAGATACTACCTTTGAGCATCGACTTGGGAGCTTTTTAATCCTCCTTTTAAAAAAATTAACAACTTGGGAAGAAATAAAGGATTTAAACATCGCTTCAACCTCATGAACTTTTATATCCTATTTATTGTATTCTATTATTATATCCTATTATTTTTGATCTTATTTAAAAAATAATTGATATTATTTTAATATACAGTTTTAATTACTAATACTTAGTTAAGTTTCACTAGGTAATACTGTTGTATTTGTATGTTGATATTGAAAGCAGACAAATCGTGACCAAACAAGGCAGAATAACTTTTAATATAATGGAAAAGAAATGCACTTGAAGCAACTACAGATCTCTACTCGAAATCAGTACAAAAATCACAAAAAACAAAAACGGGTCAAAGTTCACATCTTAAATAGTCCATCAAGTGTAAAGCGCGGATACATTCACATCTTGTTGTATCTTGTTGTGAATCAATAAATGCAGTATACTGCACAGATTAGTCAAGAAGTTGAATATTTTTATAGCATAAAGTGCTTCCATTGAGAAAACAGATTTTTGAAAATGACTACAAGCCCAAAATCTAAATTCTACTTGATGTTGATAAATCTGCAATCTACTAAAAGTGTTTCAAAAGTTTTATTTTAAACTTTTATTGTATGAGTAAAGCAAGTTGTAAAATCAGTGTCTGTTGAGAAATATAATATATTATAAAAAATAGCGTAATATAACCATAGTTCGTCAAAAGTCACCAAAAACCTGAAATTCACAAAGACACAAATAACCACCATATTTCGGATCAGCTGGCATTTGATGGACGATAACGTATCTGGCTGAAGGAGTGCCAGCCTGGCAATAAACTTCAAACCATTGACCATTGGGAAGAGGTCCCAGGTAGATGCCACATATGGGGTAGTTGATGGGTGTTCTGGTGGGTGTCTTAATCAACCAAGAATCATTCGTTGTTCCAATCGTCAGATTTTTGTATCTAATTCCTTAGTTGAATAAATTATTATTTTTTCATTATTATTGTTGTTTATTTACTTTTGTTGTTTTTAACTTTTAATTATTGAATTAATATTTAAAAATTCGACAAATTAAAAGACAAAATATTCATATAGAATGGTCTTTGACCAGTGCAAAAGCAAATTAGTAATTCAACTCATTTTGGTCGTTTAATATAATTTACTTGAACGAGCATTATTGATGGTTGTGCATAAAACGCATGCATTAAGTCTGTGCTCAGCATTTTGTTCCTGATTTAAAATTAATTATTTAATTAGCTGCAAAACTCACTAAAATAAATGTTTGCCCTGCTGGCTAAGACGCGCACGTAGACGATGTTGACAGTGTACACCAAATCCACCATGAACCAGTTATTTCCAGAATCACCTTGATTAGTATGAGCGCAAAAACCTGCATTTGAGTCTGTTAGTAACAGGCCATCAACGGCCAACCAAGAATACCAGACTTTTCCATCAACCAAGCCAGTTGTACTTTGGCAAGTTTGACGGTATTCAGCCAAGTTTTCAGCTGTTTGAATCAGTAAATTACTTTTTGAAAATTATTGATTTGTGGCATAATATTTTAAAACAAATGATTGATTAGATTGAAACTTATCAGCATTTTTATAATACAATAATTTTCTAAGGTTTTTTTATTAGTTACGGCTTCAAAGCCTTTAAAATCCGTATTGATAATGATTATACTCTAATTAAAAAAAAATAATTATTGAAGTAGAAGTTTTCTTACTTTTTAAATAACGAATTTTTGGATCAGACTGCGTGATTTTAAAAAAGTGATTTTAGTCATATAAGCAAGTAATGTATAATTTTAAAATGTATAAAACCTTTAAAATATAAAAAAGTGTAAAATATCAACTAAATGAATACCTGGTAATGAGTGCAAAGATTGCTTCCCTTAATTTTGTAAGGTAAAAAATCAAATAATTGGCATAAACTTGTGGTTCTCCAGTAGTTGAAACTGACGCAAGATGCTCGTCTGATGCAATGAATAGCGCAACGCTTGTAGCTATCGATGCCTTTTTCACTGTCAAATGGAATATCATCAGAACACCCAGGATTTCTTTTGCAATCATATATTTTTCTAAACTTTATAGAATTCTTCAATGCCCAGACACTGAATGATAACAGTAATATACTAAAAATCGTTTGAACATACATGATCATATTAAATTTAAATAAAATCGCAATTTAACAAATATTTTTTTGTCACATATTACCGACGATAGACACTTTATAAATCAAACTAGTTGATGTGCCTTGCGTGCCATAGATCATCCATCTATCCAAAGAATAGATGCTCTTCTGATGTAAT
>JAJTWR010000053.1:47500-132500 GCA_021613335.1 Whitmania pigra
GCATAATATAATAATTCCTACAAAGTTTAGGATTTAAAGTTACAAAAAATATTTAAAATGAAATAATGTCAGCAGACGCCTATCTCTCTTGGTATTAAATTAAATTCGCCATTAGTTGGATATTTCGTTGTCTTGGTGATTTTGTTTACTTTCATAATTTGTTGACGGTTATTCGAAAGTTTGAGTTTTTTATACGTGTTATAATAAGCGCTTAATTGGTAGTAATAACAAATATTACTATAGTTTAATAAGTCTAATCAACAAGTTGTTATTACAATTCCTCAGTAATTATCAGTAAATAGTACATCTTACGGCTCCTTATAATCTTGGTTTAAAAGGATGGTTTGAGGACGTTAAGCTGAGACCTTATCATGTTTCATATTTGAGCCATAGATCGCAAAATGTTGTTCAATTAATTGCGAACAAGCTCAAAAGTAAAATCATTAAAAACATTTCTGACAATCAGTTCTACACTGTGACAGCGGATCCAACACCAGGTAGTTCGAGGAAAGACATGATGACTATTGTAATCCGTTTCGTCAATCAGGAAAGAATTGCAAATAACCGACAAAATCTGACAAAACTGGCGCTGGAATAGGAAAGAGTATAGTCAGTTGCAAAGCAATGCCGTTGATACTGACAATCTTTCTTTTCAATCGTATGATTTTGCTCTTATCTGTTAAATTTTTTCAAAGTTTTGAGTTGGTCATAATAAATTGTTAGCGAACAATAAATATTGACAAATTATTAAGAAAACATTTTTTGGAGTTGGGAAAAACTCTCCTTTATGCCCCCCCCCCTATTTTGCCTTGTCCCTGGGAAAAGTTTCATTTCATTGTTGCTGACATTGGAATTAATATCATTAATATTGTTCTTGTGCGATGTAATGTTGTTCTCAAAAGCTGGATCTTGCTCTTTATTGTCCATCAATGTATTGAAGTCATTGGCAGGTTCCAATAAATAGGATTTGTTGTCACTTGTAAATATGATCATCTTCAAACAAATGCAGTAATGTTATCAGTAAAAACAATTACCAGCTTAATGACATGTCAAGAATACAATCAAATTTTATGTTTTTTAACATTACTTTAAAGTAGTTAACTAATTTTAAAGTAGTTATTAAATACAAATAGTTAACTACTTTTACTAAAATGTTAAAATTTTAAAATAAAATGAACAAAAATAAACTTTTTCCAATTTTACAATTTGGTACATCACTTTATAAGCTTAGATTCTTGGATTTCAAATTTTGCTTACTACCGCCATTTCTCACTTCTGAATTATTACTTAGTAGCCGTATTTTGAAAACGTTTTATATAAATTGTGAGGCGTAATCGAGCGCCTGAAACTCTGACGAACGAGTGTGATAACTGCCCCTATTCTAGCCCCTTTTCAGGGGTATTTTTGTAATATCGAAGCGAGCGAGTGGGAAGGGTCAAATGTCTCGGATTGCTACTAATTTGGTTTATTCTAGTGTTTTTCTTAGAAAAAACTCGATAAAATTAGTATCATTAGACTCGTCGTCGTCTTCCGCTTCTGCCGGTGCTTAAATTTTTCGATATCAGTGGATTATTTTTGCGTGGCTTTCGTTTGTTCCATTGTTTAGTTTTCGCGACTCGACACTCCCTTGTAAAATGTCGCGCAAGAATGCAAAGTGCGAGGAGTTCGATGAGGCTACGGTTGATAATTTGGCTGACAAAATCAAAGCAAAGATTGTGAAATCTATAAGGGAGATGATCAGAGAGGAGATGCCTGGTCTTGTTAAATCTGCGGTCAAGGAGGAGATGAAAACATTGATTGGTAAAGTGAGCGAGCTCAGCGAGGAAAACATTCGCCTCAAGGCGAGGATAGACGCAGTCGAAACACAGTTGAGAGCCAACAATCTGGTAATCTATGGATTGCCTGATGCGTCTTTGGCTGAAGTGGTCGCTACATCCTCCGGTGACGGGACGAGTCGGGAGCGGGGAATGAATCGAAGAGATACAGTTCAGGCAATTATCAATTGCTGCAACTCAAAACTTGGCGCAAATATCTCAGAGGGTGACATACACTCTGGCTACAGGATTCCCAGCAAAAGTGGCCCTCGCCACCTTCGCTTCAAAGATGGTCAGAGACAGAGTCTATGCTCTGAGAAAAGCCCTGCACAAGGATAGAACATCAAAGATCTACATCAACGAACACTTAGCCAAGCCAAACTCAGAAATCTTTGCTAGAGCCAGGAAACTTGTAAAGGACAAAAAACTTTTATCAGCATGGACATGGAATGGTCACGTCTACTTGAAGAGAGGTGAAAACTCAGGACCAACTCGAGTTCAAAACCTCCTTGACCTGGAAAAATACTAACTTCTTTTTGTTTTGATGTTGGTGTTTTGCTTTTCTTTTCCTCTCATCGTGGAGTCTGTTTATTGAAGAAGATAAACTTTCAGTTATATTTGTCTCCGCTATTGATCCCGTGAACTTAGACCATGTTTCAACAGTTTTGGCTGGTGTGAATACGATTTATGTTACATCTGTTGTGGGGAGGGACCACAAGTTCAAGAAAAGTTTGAGAAATGGCGGACTTTGATTTTTCTTCATCTGACCCGGATGCCTACCTGCCGGAATTCTACGAGGTTGCAAATTATGTTACAACTAAAAATATGGCCAAAATTTGTAACTCAGATCTTTCCCTAATGCACATTAACTGCAGAAGCATCTCAAATAAACTCCAGGAAGTAGAATTGCTGTTATCTTCTTATCATGCAGAAATCCTCGGCGTCAGTGAAACTTGGCTGAAAAATGGTGATCCTATTCCTGCTATTGATGGTTACAAATTTGTTTTGAAAAACAGAGACCGTGGCCTAGGAGGAGGCGTTGGTTTTTTCATGCAAGACAATATTAAATTCAATCTCATTGACACGACCAACTGGAAATTTGAAGGTTTTGAATATCAACTAATCTCAATCAGCCAACGTAGAAGGGAAAACATTGTTGTCGCAATTATTTATCGCCCACCTGGAAACAGCTTAAAATCTTTTAACAAAGAGTTTTCAGAATTCTTGTCTTATACGATTAAAGACAACAAAAAGACCATAATAATGGGCGACTTCAACATTAATCTATTAGCAATTGAAAGCAGTCAACCCACTAATGAATTTTTAAACAACTGTCGGTTCTCAATCCAGAATTAAAAAACAGGAATGGATGACCCCCGCCCTCCTAAAATCTTGCAGAGTAAAAAGCAAACTGTACAAAACATATCTAAAGAATCCAACTCCAGAAAACAAGATCAAATTCACAAAGTACAGAAACAGATTCAAAACTATCAAGCAAGCTATAATTCGCCAACATTTCTCATCAAAATTCCTGAGACAACAGGGAAATCCAAAAGGTACTTTGAACATCATAAAAAGTATTTTGTCTAGAGGGAGCAAATCAGTTGAAGCTCCCGACATATTCTATTCAGACGACGGATGCGAACTAAACTCCCCAACTGAAATAGCTGAACATTTCAACAAACATTTTTCCGATCTTGGTCCAAACTTGGCAAAGAAAATCATTCCTCCATCCAAATCCTTCCATGAATTCCTTAAGAGATCTCCCACTCCCACAATGTCTTTTTTCCCTGTTTCGCCAGATGAGATCATCCAAATAGTTAAAGAATTGAAGACCTCCCATAGCTGTGGTCTTGATGGTATTGATCCTTGTATTGCTGGCGAATTCATCCCATTGATCTCTAATATTCTCAGCTCTCTGATCAATTGTTCACTGTCGTCCGGGAATGTACCAGATGACTTAAAATTGGCCAAAGTGATTCCATTGCATAAATCCGGTGATCTGAACAGGATCTGCAATTACAGACCTATCTCAATTCTGCCATATTTTTCAAAAATTTTCGAAAGGCCGTATATCGTCGAGTTGAATCCTTCTTATCAAGGTTTAGTCTGCTCAATAACAAACAATTCGGATTTCGAAAAAATCACTCAACATATATGCCTCTACTCTTACTTTATTCGAAAATTGCCGACGCTCTGGACCGTGGTGAGTTCACCATCGGTGTGTTTCTCGATCTATCAAAGGCATTTGATACCGTAAATCATGAGATACTTTTGTCGAAACTTTATCATTACGGTTTGCGTGGTTGTGTTTTGAAGTGGTTCACCAGTTATTTGTCGGGTCGTAAACAATTGACAGAATTTAATGGGTTTGAATCTTCGTTTAGTGACGTAGCTTGTGGCGTTCCTCAAGGGTCTATTCTTGGCCCCTTGCTATTCATAATTTATATTAACGATTTACATAACTCATCATCTTTACTTACATTTTTATTATTCGCAGACGATACAAATGTATTTGCTTCTGGCAAAAATCTCAATGACTTAATTATCAGCATCAATAGGGAGTTAACAAATGTTGACACTTGGTTTCGCGCCAATAAGTTATCTTTAAATGTCGACAAGACAAATTTTATGCTGTTTTGCTCAAAAAATAAGGACAGAACCCATAGTATTCAACCTTGCATCAACAACTTGCAGATTAAACATGTCACCTCTACCAAATTCCTCGGCATTATTATCGATGATAGATTAAACTGGTTTTTGCATATCAATTACGTTG
Organism: Whitmania pigra; assembly: GCA_021613335.1. Classification (NCBI taxonomy): domain Eukaryota; kingdom Metazoa; phylum Annelida; class Clitellata; order Hirudinida; family Haemopidae; genus Whitmania; species Whitmania pigra. Next base: position 52,094 of record JAJTWR010000053.1, read on the forward strand.
CCTCCAAAATTTCAAAAAACATTGGCATCATGTCAAGGGTCTCTTCATTTGTTGATAAAAAAATTCTCATTATGCTTTATTATTCTTTAATATATCCTTATCTCATCTATTGTAATATCGCCTGGGCCTCTACCTATCCCTCTAAACTTATCCACTTACTTACACTCCAAAAAAGAATAATTCGTACTATATTTCGTCTCCATCCACGTGCCCATACAAAGGACTTTTTTATTTCAAATGGACTTCTAAATATATATCAGATCAATAAATTCCAAACTTGCCTCTTCATATACAATTATGAACATAACTTGCTGCCTCCATCCTTTAATAATATGTTTTTCAAATCATCAGATGTCCACTCTTACAATCTTAGATCATCCAATCAATTGAGATCTGAATTTTCCCGTACCACCTTCAAAAAATTCTCCATATGTTGCAAAGGTCCACTCTTGTTCTCCTCTCTGCCGTCGTCCCTTGTTTCTCTAAACAGTTCCTCACTATTTAAATCCCATCTTAAAAAACACATTCTATCCACCTGTTGAACCTGTTATCCACATTTCCACCTTATCATTCATTTTATTATCCTGGTTTTTTCCTCGTTGATTACATCGCTTATTCATTATTCCGATTATTCATCGTCTCTCAGTTGTTGCCATTAATTTTCACCTGTCGTTACCATTAGAAGTTTATATATATGCAAAGACCCTTTCAAACGCCCCTTTAAATTTGTCAGATTGAAACAACCTATCCCCTAGACGGGAATTAATTCCCTTGGGATAGTTCATTAATGAATTTGTGAATCTTTTTTTGGTGTGATTTTTTTTTGGCTATTTGAATATAGTTTTTTGAAAATAAACGAATTCAAACCTAAAGTCGATTAAAAATCAACCGCTAGAGCTAAAAATGTGCGGATTGTTTTAAAAAATAGAGAAAGGATCAAAGTGCCAGGAACGAGCATTCAAAAAAAAATTAAAAATCTGGAACAATTTTTAATTAATGCTTGAAAACTTTGAAGATTTTTTTAGGGTAGATCCCTGTGTGCGCTAGTCAAGTCACTTACATATTTGAATATCTGAATAACCGAAATAACTGACAAGACTGGCGCTGGAATAGGAAAGAGTATAGTCAGTTGCAAAGCAATGCCGTTGATACTGACAATCTTTCTTTTCGGGAACTATTTTTATTCAGCGTTTTGAATGATTTAGAGTTGCCCCCGCACCCAGCACCTGAGATGTGGTCCTATAATATAGTCGATTAAAAATCAACCGATGCAGATACAGCAATGCCGATTGCTTTAGAAAATAAAAGAAAGATCAAACAACCAGGGACGAGTATTCCCAAAAAAATAAAAAATCGGGAACTATTATTAATTAACGTCTAAAACCTTTGAAGCGGAATTTATGATAGATCCCTGTGTGCGCTATCCAAAATAGTTAAATAAAAAAATTCCCCTAAAAAATATCTACCAGAATATGTATTATAGACATAGTACGAGATATGGGGGTGCTCATTGATTCTTCTCTCCACTTCGACAAACACATTGATAATATCATTAAAAAAACATCTAACATATGCAAACCGATTTTATTGTCTTTTTCACTAGAAACCTAAACATTCTAATAAAAGCCTTTTGCACATATGTTAGGCCTAAACTAGAATACTGCTCTCCTGTATTTAATCCCCACCTCAAATACATTGTTAAAAAAATTGAGTCAGTCCAAGAAGGTTTACAAAGGCAATTCCCAGCCTTCAACACCAGCCATATCCAGCCAGACTTAAGATTGTAGAGCTCAAAACACTTGAACACAGACGTCTAATTACTGATCTATGCTTGTTGTTTGTTGTACTTGCATATTGAATACTGGAGAGATAACTCGCAATAAGACTTTATTAGAACTGAAACTCGCGGCAACTTCGACTCGAAACGTAAACAAATTCTAGGTCAAGTGCAACTAAAAGTAATCCACAATATTCATGTGGACAAAGCATTGTTTATTTCTTATTCTGTTCAATACAAGAAAACAAAATGGTAGTATCATTAGGGATTCCGGAAAGACATGTCCCGATTATTGTTTGGAATAATAATAAAAGACAATAATAGTAACTTGCGAGCTTTTTAGTCCTCCTTTAAAAAAATTAACATCTTTTGAAAACATAAAGTATTTAAACTTCGCTTCAACCTCATGAACTTTTGTATTCTATTTATTATCTATTATTTATTAATCTTATTTATATTATTATTGATATTATTTTAATATACAGTTTCAATTACTATGACTTAGTTAAGTTTTACTAGGTAATACTGTTGCATTTGTATGTTGATTTTGAAAGCAGACAACTCGTGACCAAGCAAGACAGAATAACTTTTAATATGATGGAAAAGAAATGCACTTGAAGCAACTACAAATCTCCATTTGAATTCGATACAAAAATAACAAAAAAACAAAAACGGTTCAAAGTTCACATCTTCAATAGTCCGTAAAGAGCGAATACATTCACATCTTGTTGTAACTTGTTGTGAATCAATAAATGCAGTACACTCCAAAGATTAAAGAAGTTGAATATATTTATAACATAAACTGCTTCCGCTGAGAAAACAGACTTTTGAAAATTACTACTAGCTTAAAATCTAAATTCTACTTGATATTGATAAATCTACAATCTACAAAAAGTGATTCAAAGATATATTTTAAATTTTTATTTATCACAATAAAAGTGATTCCATTGAGAAAACAGATTTTTGAAAACAACTACAAGCCTAAAATCTAAATTCTACTTGATATTGATAAATCTACAATCTACAAAAAGTGATTCAAAGGTGTTATTTTAAATTTTTATTACATTATAAGTAAAGCAGGTTGTAAATTCAGTGTCTGTTGAGAAACATAATATATTATAAAAAAAATAACGTAATATGACCTTAGTTTGTCAAAAATCACCAAAAACCTGAAATTCACAAAGACACAAATAACCACCATATGCCGGATGAGTAGCCATTTGATGGACGATTACGTATCTGGCAGAGGGAGTGCCAGCCTGGCAATAAACTTCAAACCAATTACCATCGGGAAGAGGTCCCTGATAGATGCCACATATGGGGTAGTTGATGGGTGTTCTGGTGGGTGTCTTAATCAACCAGGAATCATTCGTTGCTCCAATCGTAAGATTATTGTATCTAATTCCTTAGTTGAATAAATTATTATTTTTTATTATTGTTATTGTTTATTTACTTTTGTTGTTTTTAACTTTTAAATATTGAATTAACATTTAAAAATTCGGCAAACTAAAGTACAAAATATTCACATAGAATGGTCTTTGACCAGTGCAAAAGTAAATAAGTAATTCAGCTCATTTTGGTCGTTTAATATAATTTACTTGAACGAGCATTCACGATGATTGTGCATAAAACGCATGCCTTAAGTGTGTGTGCTCAGCATTTTGATCCTTATTTAAAAACAATTATTTAATTAGCTGCACAACTCACTAAGATACATCTGTATACTCCTGGCTAAGACGCGTACGTAGACGATGTTGACAGTGTACACCAAATCCACCATGAACCAGTTATTTCCAGAGTCACCTTCATTAGTGTGAGCGCATGAACCTGTATTTACGTCTGTTAGTAACAGGCCATCAACGGCCAACCAAGAATACAAAACGAAGTAGGGTGTTGGTCCCACAACGTACGTTGAACTTTGGCAAGTTTGGCGGTATACAGCCAAGTTTTCAGCTGTTTCAAATTCAGTAAATTACTTTTAAAAATTATGGATCTGTGGAATTATATTTTAAAACAAATGATTGATTATATGGAAACCTATCTGCATTTTTATAATACATTAATTTTCTAAGGTTATTATTTTATTAGGAATGGCTTCAAAGCCTTTAAAATCCGTATGGATAATGATTTTATTCTAATTTAGAAAAAAGCAAATGTTGAATTAGAAAATTGCTTACTTTTTAAATAACGAATTTTTGGATCAGACTGCAGGATTTTAAAAAGTGTTTTTAGTCATATAAGCACGTAATACTTAAAATTTATAAAACGTTTAAAATATAAAAAAGTGTAAAATATCAACTAAATGAATACCTGGTAATGAGTGCAAAGATTGTTTTCATTAATTATGTAAGGTAAAAAATCAAATAATTGGCATAAACGTGTGGTTCTCCAGTAGTTGAAACTGACGCAAGATAATCGTCTGATGCAATGAATAGCGCAACGCTTAGAGCTATCGATGCCTTTTTCACTGTGAAATGGAATATCTTCAGAACACCCAGGATTTCCGTAGCAATCATATATTTTTCTAAATTTTCTAGAATTCTCCAATGCCCAGACACAGAATGATAACAGTAATATACTAAAAATCGTTTGAACATACATGATCAAATTAAATATTTAATAAATCGCTATTTAACAAATATTTTTCTGTCGCATGTTACCGACATGAAACACTTTGCCTTTATAAATCAAATTAGTTGATGTGCATTGCGTGCCAGCCATAGATGATCCATCCATCTATCCAAAGAATAGATAGCATTTATGGCCGCCCATTTGAAAGCACAAATTGCAATTGGACATCCCTATAACACTCTAAAAGAATATTGAATAATTTGTTTAATCATTCTTATCATGTCATTATTTAGTTATTTTTTACGTTGGACGCATGTTTTAAAAGCTCAAATTGCATTTGATTATCCTCATTAAAACAGATGTTTTGCAAAATATTGCAGTTAAAAACATTGTATTAATATTGCAGTTAAAAACATTGTATTAATATTGCAGTTAAAAACATTGTATTAATATTGCAATTAAGAACATTGTATTAACATTGCAATTAAGAACATTGTATTAATATTGATATTAAGAACATTGTATTAATATTGCTATTAAGAACATTGTATTAATATTGCAATTAAAAAATAATATGTAGGTTTGGTAATAATCATTGGATATTGAATACTTGCTTAAGAACTTGGTGCCGTTCCATTATTTTATTACTTTGTGTCTCGAGAAGTTCTCATGCCATTTTTTGTCAGTCGTCACGAAACTATTTCTTTGCTGTTTCGAGAAGATTTTTGAATTTTTTTTATTTATCAGATTTGTTTGAGCCGTATGCTTTCGAATATATTCGAACAGTATATGAGAGCACTGTTTAATCGATATACCATTTGTCTAATTCATTCTCTTTTTTGTAAGATATTATTTTTAAAGCGTTTCAAAGGCTTTAAAATAAATATTTATTAAACGACAGGAATAGTAAATTCGGTGTCTGTGTAAAAAATAATATAATTTAAAAAATAATGTAACGACTAAAGTTCACAGTCAAAAATGACTAAATATTTGAAATTCACAATAATGTATCTGGAATAATATCAAGGAAAAGAGCGATTAATCACTTCCAGTCGGACGTATTTCGTCGAGAAGACTTTACTGGACTACGTCACCATGAGAACTTCGTCGAGATATGTTAAGAGCTTGGTAACACGCAAATCCATTATTTCGTTATATATGCCAGTTTCTGTGAATTGTCCCAAAACTGTTCCTTAAACGTTTGTAGAATTATTTTGTATTTATCAGGTTTTTCGCGCGCAGTATGTGAAAGCACTTTCCAATCGATCTACCCTTTGTTTAACGCCAATAATCGAGGGCGTTCAGTTTGTTCTCATATAATATTTTAATTATTATTTAATTCAATTAATTTTAATTACTATGACTTAGTAAAGTTTCACTAGATATTACTGTTGTATTTGTATGTTGATTTTGAAAGCAGACAACTCGTGACCAAACAAGACAGAATAACTTTTAATATAATGGAAAAGAAATGCAGTTGAAGCAACTACAAATTTCCACTCAAATTCCGTACAACAATCACAAAAAAAAAAAAAAAAAAAAGTCAAAGTTCACATCTTAAATAGTATTAATAAGTGTAAAGCGGGGATACATTCGCATCTTGTTGTATCTTGTTGTGAATTGATAGTTGCAATAAATGCAGTATATTCCAAAGATTAGTCAAGAAGTTGAATATTTTAAGCATAAAGTGGTTCTATTGAGAAAACAGACTTTTGAAAATTACTACAAGCCTAAAATCTAAATTCTACTTGTTATTGATAAATCTACAATCTACTAAAAGTGTTTTAAAAGCTTTATTTTAAACTTTTCTTCATCTCAATAAAAGTGAATTCAGTGTCTGTGGGGAAAATTAATATATTATTAAAGACAATTTAACGACTCAAATTCACAGTCAGAAATCACCAAAATCCTATAAAAAATCCTCTCTAGCTTCTCGACCACTGACAAACCAATCTCATAGATGGTGAACGGCCAGAGCAGTCTTGGAAAAAGCACGAACTGGAGCAACCACACTTTGAAACGCCCTCGCAGCGGTGCCGCCTCGATTGCCTGCAGTCCCTTGATGGTTTGTTGGAGACTGGCGCCTTGCTTGCTCTTGTCGGTGAGAGATTTGTCGAAAACCTTTCCAAGGCTTTTTACCGCTATTTCGGATATTGTGGGGATTTGCTGCTCCGCAACATCGAATTTGCAAATTTTCCCCCTGACTAGTGCGAGACTTCTGGATTTTGCAGGCTTGAAAGCCCTAGAAGGCTGCTCAATTTGTCCAATATATGTATTGTAAAAAGTAAAATAAAAGTTATAATACAAAACAGTGAAAAATATCAAGGGAATGAATACCTGGTAATGAGTTCAAAGATTGTTTCTATTAATTATGTAAGGTAAAAAGTGAAATAATTGGCATAAACGTGTGGTTCTCCAGTAGTTGAAACTGACGCAAGATGCTCTTCTGATGCAATGAAAAGGGCAATCCTTATATAATAGTTATCGATGCCTATTTCACTGTTAAATGGAATTCTTTCAGAATACCAAGATATCCTTGGCAATCAAATATTTTTCTAAATTGTTTTGAATTTTCCAATGCCCATATTGTCTGGGCATATAAACTAAATATTTTAATCGTAATTTAAAAAATATTTTTTTGTCACAAATTTCCATCGTGAGATACAATAAGTTGGTTGGGAAATTATCTAATAGTCTGCTCTATTATTTACAATCAAGCCATTTCATTGTTTCATTAATTTTTCTTTCGTGACATCCTCATGCCAATCGTTACAAAGAAATTTCTAAAGAAATGTTTTCGACTAAGTATTTGAAATCGTAATTTAAAAAATATTTTTCTGCCACAAATTTTCATCGTGAGACACAATAAGTTGGTTGGGAAATTATCCAATAGTCTGCTCTATTATTTACTATCACGCCATTTCATTGTTTCATTAATTTTTCTTTCGTGACATCCTCATGCCAATCGTTACAAAGAAATTTCTAAAGAAATGTTTTCGCCTAAAATCGTTACTAGACTATAATTTTAAATTAATTAATTAATTAATTATTACAAGTGCATTTTATTGTCACTTAATATCAACCAAAATAAAGGAATCTTAACGCTATGGTGTCGTCGCACTACACGGGAGATGTCGTTGATGATCGTATTAGTAGCTATTTGGCCCTTCGACCGGTTAAATAAATAAATAAATAAATTTTAAAAAATACTGCCTGGCCGATCATCTATAAAAAAATAAAGTCGACTCGACTTACTAGCACCTTCTCCTTTTAAGTATGACTTTATGCGTTTGCATTAGCAAAGGTGTTTCTTCTGAGACGCTAAAAAAATGTTTTTTCAACATTTAATATTTACTTTATAAAGAATTATTGAATAATAACATTTTAAAATATATAATTTATAAATGTTCTGCCTGACTTGTAGTATAATATTTTAATTATTATTTAATTTAATTAATTTTAGTTATCATGACTTACTATGACTGTTTATTTTTTTTATTTATGACTTAGTTACGTTTCCCTAGATATTACTGTTGTATTTGTATGTTGATTTTGAAAGCAGACAACTTGCAGCCAAACAAGGCAGAATAACTTTGAATATAATGGAAAAGAAATGAACTTGAAGCAACTACAAATCTCCACTCGAATTCGGTACAAAAATCACAAAAAACAAAAACGGGTCAAAGTTCACATCTTAAATAGTCCGCCAAGTGTAAAGCGCGGATACATTCACATCTTGTTGTGAATCAATAAATGCAGTATACTCCAGAGATTAGTCAAGAAGTTAAATATATTTATAGCCTAAAGTGGTTCCATTGAGAAAAAGCCCCTATAATGCCGGGCTATAATGATGGGGCTGTTTTGTCGGGGCTGTTTTGACGGGGCTATTTTGGGGCGGGGCTATTTTGACGGGGTTGTTTTGTCGGGACTATTTTGTCGGGGCAATTTTGACGGGGCCATTTTGACGCCGGGCTGTTTCGACGGGGCAGTTTTGTCGGGGCAATTTTGACGGGGCCATTTTGACGCCGGGCTATTTTGACGGGGCTGTTTTGTCTAGGCTATTCTGTCGCCGGGCTGTTATGACAGGTCACCCAATGTTAAGTATGATTGAACAGTGTGGTTAAGAAGAATGTATAACCAATTTTAATCAAATTCAGTGAATAAATTCTGTTGGTTTCTAAGGTTCTAATTTAATACGCTTCAAATTTCTGCTGCATTTCTGTTATTTTTACAATCTTTTCTTTAAATTTCGCTTAATTTCCTTATTTTCATTAATTACATGTTGTTATCTTGAAATTAAATTTATGGAAAACTGGGCTGCTATTAATTTCAGGGTTAATTTGTTTCAATTTAAGAACAGTTTAACGGTTCATTGCTTTCTCTACTAATAGAAAGAGTATTTCATTAAATTTGGCTCATATTTTCGTCCATACTAATTTCTTTTGAATTTAAAAAGTTAAGTGTTTTCGTGAGTAGTTTATTCTTGTTATGAAAATGTGAAATGATGTCTTTTTGAAATATCAAAGTATAAAGAAACTGGCAATCTGAATAAAAGTTTAATTTATTAATTTGTCTTGTTTTAATGATTAAGAACCTAAACGATAGTTATATTGTATCAATGTTTCTAAGTGATGTTTAAGCGTTTTGATAAATTATGAACGCCTTTCAAACGCCAGTAAATTTCAATTAATATTAACTAATTTCTACGAAATTGTTAAGACACTGATATGTTTAGAAGGGGCTAATAAACATCTGACAGAAATTAAAAAAACCATTAAGTAATTTAAATTTAATATGTTAAGTAGTAGTTACTGATTATTGTAAAGTAATTTAAATATTTCTAAGCAATTGGAATTACAAATTCTTGGTCACTGATGTTGAACTGAAACTTTTTTGTAAACATCGGTAACTAACAGGTAACAGGTAACTAATTATCCACTGCAAGCTTGAAAAAAAAACTTAAGTAACAAGTAATTTTTAAAATATTACTTAAGTAATTAAGTAATTCTAGTAATTTTTAAAAGTAGTTAGAAACAATATACCAAATTTTAATTACCTTATTTATTACTCATCTATAAAGAAGAATTATTTGTGGATAAAGTAGCTGCGTGCAAAGCACAAAGAATCAATCATCTCATCACTTAACGATGACTTCAACTTTTAAATAAACAGTCCAGCAGCATTGAAACCACCAGAGGAGGGTGAAAGTGAGTTTAGACAGGACTTCAAGCTTTTCAAGATTTTGGGACATTCCTTTGTTGCTTCGTAAAATTTTATTTCTTTCTTAATGTGTGTCAAGATATTTTCTTGAGCACAATCCAAATGTTGATCTTCTGGCTGGCATAAAATGTCATTGAGCTCTTCTGTTTTGAACTTTTTCATAGGGGGTTCCTTAGTGATGTTATGTTCAAAGTTTTCAGAACTCTCATTAATAGAACCATCGGGAAAAAGCCGTGAAAGAACATTTATTGCCACTTCGGCAAGCTCTCGTTTTTTTGGATAACTTAAGAGTGAAAACTCGACCACATGCTCATAACTGTCTGGAGCCTCTAGATATCCCACAAGGCCACAAATGTCTTTATTTCTCCTTGATTCAATTCTGTCATTGGCAGCTGTGAAATAGCTCCTGTTTCTTCTGTCAGCAGAACATACTCAAAAATCTTTTCACTTTTTGAAATTGTGACGTCACGTCTACAAAGAGCAGTTGCACCAACCTCAATTATTTCTAGACTTTCTGCCAAGTCTTTCACAACTGCAACCTCATCCTCTGTCAAGCATTTTGATCCTATATTGAGCTCTATCAATGGGTATCCTAGCTTCCAAAAATCGTTTGAGCATCTTAAGCAATGAGTTCTATCTAGTTTTGATGTCCAAGAACAGAGAAAGTGTTTTCCCCAATTCCTTTTCACAGTTCTTTTGCAAGCAGTCATTTTTCAAGGGCTCTTTTTGAACAGCTTGACAATTGCTCTGACTTTTGAAATAGTATCACTCACCATGTCAACAAAATCTACATTGTAATCATCTGGCAATATTACTTATAATTTTCAAGTCGTCCAAAAATTACTTAAGTACTTACTTACTTGAACCCAGCTCTATCCGTAAACTAGTAAGTTTTAGAGTAAGTTTACTAAGCGAGTATTCAGTTAACGGAACTGAATGATCAAAGTGTTTATGGATTTGAGGTATTTAGAAGAAACAAATGGATATTTGCGCTTCTAAGTTGTTTTGGATTTTCGCTGAATGTCAGGTGATTAGCGAGAATGCTTTCTATAGCAATAATAGAGATACCACGTGCCCGAAACAAATACCAAATATAATGAAATATTAATTTAATTATTTTAGCAATATAAACTTAATTAATTTCCAAAAACCAAGTTTACAACATTATATTCAAACAAATGACGTATGCCCCTATGGTCCCAGCCGAAAGGAGGGGGAGAATGACGGACCATCAACGGACCCAAAGATTATCGACTTTGCTTCCAACGGACTTTCGATTCTGAATAACGCCCAGGACAATGGCGTGCCAGTTAGAAGATGTACGTGTGGAAGAGTTTTCGCAACCGAGAGGGGACTCAAAGTCCACTAATTCAAATCAAATTGCGGGTGTGAGGCATTGAGCCAGCATACTATCGCAAAGCTGCAGATAGGTAAAACGCCGGACGACACCGGACAGGAGTCACACCACAGCTCCGAGTGTGTCCGAGTCTCTCGCCAAGGACAAGACACCCCAAGAGGCAGGATAAGGTTCCTTCGAGGAATCTACAAGAAAGGCTGGTCAGGACTGGATGAGGAACTTAAGCAAAAACGTAAGAAAAGGCCTGAAGGATGGATCAGTGAAATTTTTCAATGACTGCATCTACAACAAATGCATCGAGCCATCAAATCAAAAATATGCCAAATATAATTAAGTATAAATTTAATTATATTAGCAATATAAACTTAATTAATTTCCAAAAATCTAAGTTTAAAAATTAACATTACATTGACTTAATTCGTCTGCGCTGCAATGTTGTTTATAAATTCTCATAAAAATATTTTATAAAAATATATTCGGCTATAACACGGTTGTTTATATCTCTATTTCGGAACGCGATTTGGTCTTTTCTATTTTGGAAAAAGTATGTAATTGTAAAATTGCAAAATTTACCATACTTTTGCAAAAAAAGCACGAAAATTGATTGATTTTAGAAAACTGCTCTCGATTTTCTACTTACAATTATTACTTACTGGGTAATACCTCTAATCTCTTTATATATTCCAATTGAAAGCGGTTGCCGACTGAATACAATTTTAAACTTGCATTCACACATTCTTTTGACATAAAATTAATATGCTTGTTTCCTTATTACTTACAGTAATTGAGATGCTAATCCCACCATAATGCCATCGAAATCCACTTTTCCAGCAATGGGAAAAAAAGAGGCCCATGTAATCTAATTGGCGTATATTATATTTTCCTAGTTTCGATCACGTGAATCGTCCTTTGTACAAGTTGTCCAGATGGCGGCGCCCAACGGTTAGAAAACAGAAATATGATTAATTTGGCTAACATAACCCATCGAAGTGTTGAAAAAGTAAAGAATTTTAAATATTTATAAATATAACACTTTCTCAAATCGCTCTGTATGATGTAGGTAATCGTGAAATGACCATTTTAAATCGATTTGGAATTGTGTGGGCGATAACAGAGTTCGAGTAGACGGCATTTGAATTAGTATCAAACCAAAAACCATTTTAGGCGTGCCAAATTTTGTCGCGGTGCTTCGAAGTATCTTTGCAAACAAATCCATCTTAAAATAGATAAAAACCATTCCAGATATTGGATCTTTGCCCCACCTTCATTGTTTAATACATTTATGTTATTCTGCTAGGTTTATTTTTTTCCATTTTTTGTTTATATTTAGTTGAACTGTTTATTAATCTTATTTTGTCTTGAGCTGCCTCATCAAGTTTTAAATTTTCAAAGTTAGAGTAAGTCTTCCATAAAATTCTATGCTTTATAAATTGTTGTCTTGTTGTAACTGACATTAGTTTCAAATTAAAATCATTACAAATATAATTTTCAATATGCTTTATTACTTCAAAACAAATTTAGGAAAGTTCAATGTGGATGCGAATCAAATTCCATGCACTGTTGAAAAATTTTTCAACACTTTTTCTAGCCACTTTTTCTCTTGGTAAAATCAGAAAAAACTGTGAAATATCCATTTTACTGTGGTAGGTGTTTTAATATATAAACTAGGGTGCCACTAAAAATTAATTTTTTAATCTTTTAAATTTTAAATCTTTTTTGGTTTCAATAAAAAAATAAATAAATAAAAATGTCATGTACCCATCCACCATACAAGTTTGTAACATAAAAACATAAAAGAGAGTCTTGAATGTAGTTATGAGATCTTTTAAGAATAAGCCATTAGAATGTAGGATGACATCTTCAAACACAAGTTTCTGGAGATGTTTTTTTCATAACCTTTTCCGCCAACTTGTTTACAATGAGAAAGCTAATTCCATCAACACCACTGACATCAATCGCAGTGATTTGGAAAATCAATTTGGATCCATCTGGACTGAAGCTTACATTTCCAGTAAATAAGCAATTGAAGGTTAAACTAAGTGGTTTGGTAGTTGGTTGCTTGCTTGAAGGACTTGATTCCAGTTTCAAATTTCCAATGACGTTGATTTTTAATTCATCCGGAGTTATTGAACAGGTAGGAGGTCCTTGAAACTCAATTTTCACCCAGATTGGCAAATTAGCTTCGGTCCACCCCATCCCATACATTTCAGAGATGTCCTAATAATGAACATAAAAAAGATTAACGAGTGAAAAAAATGAAAAAAAAAAGAATTCATATTAAATGAAATTACTTTCCAAGATTTGAAAACATAATTATATCTTTGATTGAACCGTGTATTGGAATTTAGAAATTCGTTGACTGCATTCGATGTGATCCCAATCCCATACATCTTTTTAAGAGGCACAAACATGCGTGGCATCTTGAATGAAGGTTTAAATTTATTTTTACTATTGCTAAAATGTTGAATAGCTGAAGTTCTGCTATTATTCATTATGCATGGCAACAACTAAATCAATAAAAATCAACATAGTCAATGTTCAAACCTGTTATTTAGAGAATCTGCTGATGTTATAGAGAGTTCTGATTGCATCTTTCTCTATAATTACCTTGGTTACCGGACTAAATGAATCAATCGCTTTTCTTAAAGGATTCACAAGACTCAAGGCATCCTTATAACTATATTTATCCAAAGACTCCAGGGCATATTTGCAAATGGCATCATTCAGATCCGTTCTTATGCTTGCAGATATAGTACTGTTGCGGCAAAGTATTAGTTATTAAAATGTATAATAAAAATTAAAATTTTATTAAAAAAACATTTTAAGAGAAAATTTACTAATAAATCGCTTTGTCTCCAGACAATGGCTTGAGTCTATTGATCATTGATTTGCAATGTATTTCAGGCTTTCCATAACGAATATCAATAACAAAATCAACATTGACTTCTGAAGCTCCCAAAACCAAGGATCCATTTTCTTCGAGAGTATGTTTTATTCCGTTCTGGTATAGCTCTTTCCATTTAAATCCCATTTCAAAGGAGGCATTAGTTATTCCTACATGTAATTCATCTCCAGTAAGCAGTTCGAGTGTCGCGGTGGGGATGATTGAATTGACCTGGTTTTAATAAATTGTTTAATAAATGATTCATATAATATAGAAGTAATAAATGTATAAATAATTATTAAGTATGAATGTGGCTTTATTTTGAATTTATATAAGGGTTCAATTTTAATATAAAATTTTAAAGTCAATTAAATATAATACGATTTATTTGCAGCTTGCATTAGTTTTAAACATAATATTTATAATTATTCTACAAACATATATGTCGGACAGTTGTACTTCCAATCCTGTTTTCTCTGATTTGAAATTGTTGTTTGTCCATTTAGTAATATTTTTCATCGAAGAAAACCAATGGAAACTTTCGATGAGACTATTTCTGGTGAAAGCAAGTCCAGACGATGTTAATACAGTTCCAACTTCGGAAAAGCCTGGGGCTGATTTGATAATATTTATATAATTTAGCAACTTATTTAAGCTAGAAATTTATAACTTATCACGCCATATTTAGGCAAATATAACATTAATGTTAATGAATTAACATTTTTATAAGACTTACAAAAATGGTTTGCAGAGCCGATGTCTTTGAGAAAAACAAACGGCATACAAAGCAAAATCATTTGCTTAGCTCAAGAGTTAGGATGCAATGCCTAACAGTAACATCTAAAACAATAGATTTGTTTTATCTGGAATTCATTAGCTACCCTCACAATTACCTAGCAAAGATAAACACCAACCCTTATTTCTGACACCGATCGACAAAAAATCTAAAAATTTAGCTTTTAAATTTATTCAATTAGGTTAGCGACAGGTTGTGTCCCTTTGACATAGAATACTACCAAACAGGGGCGCAACCAGCGAAAAATGCTGGGGGGGCTCAAGTTTAGAAAAGCCTCGAAAAATTTTTTAAACTGTTCAAATCAATACTACTAATTTTAATTAATAAAGAATTAAAGATAGAACAGATTATTATTATAAGTTTTTATTTATAAGTCTGCAGTCTTTTTTTGTATCTTTAATAATTTATTAATGAGCTTGACTATCTTCTGTTTCAAAGTTTCAAGCCAGTTAAAGCAACTGTAAAAAAAAAGTTTATGATATGTTTAAAATTGTAATATGATATGATTCATATCCTAAACATTTCACCTAATCTAAATTATGTATAAAGTTATGATCCTAAACAGTTTAAAACAATTTTGAAATGTTGTAGTCTAAATTACATTTTGATGTGTTTGCAGTTACAAAATAATTTTTCGATCAGTCTGTGAAAATCTGTTCACCATTTCATTTCATGGAAGAAATGCAGTAGTTGTTTTTATTCTCAATAAACTTTGCAAACGACAGGCAGACATAGTCGTCCTGAGATGACTTTTAATAAGGCGAAGTTTAGAAAATGCCCTTTCTGCATCTGAAGACGTAAATGGCTGAGTAAGAGCAACATCGAGCATATAATGCAACTCGGGCTGAATGCTTGTGGCACAGAAAAGATCTTGAAGTTCGATACATGCATTGGGATCAGACTCATCAGCACGTAAACTTGTCGATGTGAATAGGAACTGTCTTTGCACAGTTTCAGCGTCTTTTCTATGAAGGCTGCAGAACTCCGAAAGCTCGGGAGTCATTGTGCCATTCTGCAAAGCATCAAGAACAGCCAAGGCAGGGTTGTCAAAATGACTGGTTATCTGATGATCAGATAACCAGCGAAAAATGCTGTGGGGGGGGGGGCTCAAGTTTAGAAAAGGGACGAAAGCCCGACGCAGTCGAAAAATTTTTGAAACTGTTCAAATCAAAACTACCAATTATAATTAATAAAGAATTAAAGATAGAACAGATTATTATTATTATGAGTTTGACTATCTTCTGTCTCAAAGTTTCAAACCAGTTAAATCCCCTTACCCCCCCCCCCCACCAAAAAAAAAAAACTCATCGGATTTGGAAAAATTGCAGGGTCTCTCCTATTGGGCCTGGGGGGCTTGCGCCCCCCCTGCCCCCCCTAGTTGCGCCCCTGCTACCAAACGTGGAAAATCAATTCATTCAGTACGAAGCCATTAGTCAAAGTTGACTTTTTGGAAAATTATTTTTGAACACCTCATCACTGCTATCGATTCTTTGGGTGTCGACGGCTGTTTGGCCAAACTTCCCGCATAGTTCACTCGTGTTTCTAATCGATCGATGTGAAACACTGTATCTACCAAAACAGCAAGGAAATGTCAGTTAGTAACCATATCTCATTTGCTATCTCGGTAGTCATAAGCTAAAGGAGAAGTTTTTATTCGCTGAAATAAGCATCCGCTGTACCTGGTCGTCTGTCGGTCATTGTTCAGGCCACTTCGACCTTTACCATCTTAAGTGGTATTAGTGATAGAGCTTTTTTGCAAGATTTGAGGTATGCTTGTCCAAGTTGACGTTTAACTTGAATTATGTTATTTAATTATTTTCTTGAACTTTAGACTATGAAGTTCCAAATTGTTTTTCTGCTTGTGGCCATGTTTCTGGCCGCAATCCTTGGATTTTCAAAAAGAATGGAGGATGGAGTAAGTGTTGAGAGATATTTTAGAAATGTTTATGATTTACACAAATTTCTCTACTAGAATGGAGAGATAAACAATCCTGCAAGCACTTCGACCAATCCAATAATATGTTAAGATCTTGGAGACTGAAACGGAGCCTGCTGAAACCAGTAAGGAGCAAAAGAGAATTGTTCTCAGTCTGAAGACTCTGGCACGTCCTCTTGAGATCTTTCATCTGTTCA
The DNA here is from genome assembly GCA_021613335.1 of Whitmania pigra. Taxonomy (NCBI): domain Eukaryota; kingdom Metazoa; phylum Annelida; class Clitellata; order Hirudinida; family Haemopidae; genus Whitmania; species Whitmania pigra. Next base: position 68,832 of record JAJTWR010000053.1, read on the forward strand.
TCGTGGACGGAGAGTCTATCCTTCAAGATTTCATTGAAGTTGATGGTGAGTTTCTATGCTTTCCACTGACGTTCTGTACAAATATCTAATGAATAAAAAAATTAATTGTTTATAAAGTCACTTATTTGTATTTCAGAATGAGGTCACCCAGGTTGCGGATGAATTGAAGTGGTCAATCAATCATCATTGTTCTCGTTAACATTATCTTGTTAACTTCTTTACTCATTCTCTGAATAAAAAATTATGAATCTTGATTATGTGTTTTAGGTTCTATAAAATTTAATTTTACATTCGGGCACATTCAGTTTGCAGATTCACATTTTAGTAACAAATATAATTAATATAAAAGCAATTAACATATGCTCTGATTTTAATGTCACACATTACATTTGATTTTTTAAATAATTGTAAGAGGCAATAGTTAATTTTCCATCTGATCGATTTTATGCAACGAACTTTCACATTAAACCTGATTCTCTCTACTGACCACTGTTCCATTAATCACACCTAACACCCTGTTTGTTCTCTTAGCAGCTTCTAGACATCGTATGGTGGATTTCCCACTTTTATGCATAATCACACACGTCCCCAAACTCACATTCTACCATTACTGCTTCTCATATGCATGACTGAGCACTTGCTCACAGTGAATATCATCTGCCACTCCAGTGACCACTTGCATAATTCTTATGTAATACGATAAACCACTCTTTGTTTTTAATCAATATCCAAATTTTGATAGTCGTCTGATTATATTGTTTCCTCATCTTCTCTTGATTGTAAATATCCTTGGATGACTTCTGCGATGCTTTTCCTTTGAGAAGTTGAAAAAACATCCAGCGAAAGATGACCTAATAACTTCAGCTAAAAATTGATTTTTGTGATTGATAATTGAGCCTCATCTCATTTTAAAATTATTTTAATCATTTAATCTGTCACTTCAACAAAAAAAACAACAACAATAAAGAAACACCAGCATCTACATATTATTTTCAAATTGCGTACCGGGTCTTGTATGTGTCGTCGTTATTTATAAAGGTTGTTGTTGTTGCTGATGATGATTTTATTATTAGAATCGTTAGCATTTCATTGTAATATATATAAATATGGAAGAATTAATTAATAATAATTAAATTCTATAATGTTATATTAATATTATTAATTATTAATTAATAACCATCATCATTAATTCAGACTTTTAGATATAAATGTATTTCCAGGAAGATACTCTAATGCTAACATAATGTACAATATAAAATGAAAATTTATTATTTCCTAGAAAAACCATTTATTATTTATTAAGACAGTTTTATATGTCTATTGTAACATCTACTAAGTTTTAAAAAACATTTTATTATTTTATTATATTATTCCTTGCCTCCAAGTCTTCAAAAGAGATCGCCAAAAAATTATATCTGCAACAAAAGAGTCAACAATGGTTTCATCTATACATTGATTTATTGAACTGTTCTTTGCAACGCTAGAAAAAAGATTGAGAAAAAATAATTGGAGATGACTAATAATTAAGCCGTCGTTTATTTATCAATTTATTTGATAGCATGTTATAATATATCATTATTAATAATAAATACAAAGGACTTTACAGTAGATTAATTTTTATTACCACTTACTTAGTAGTATCCTTATTAAAAGAAAATTATGCATTCATATCACAGCATCGAATATTATAATAAAATTATGATTACCGCAAAAGTCGCCACCTCATCTTTATTTTCATTGCTATCCTAGGTAACGACAATTACTAAGCATGCATAACGAAATCTTTTGAAATAACTATTAATTTAATTAATTTACTTTGAATTAAATAGCTTTTAGAGGGCCTGCATTAAATAATTAAACATAAAATATCAAATTTATGCATTAACAATACATACATCATATACAATATCTATATGTAACAACAACAGCACATCCATTCATTCTAGGCTTCAAATAAGCGAGGCTGACTGGCCGATCCAAAGAAATCTCGCGTGGCGGCACTCTTTCATTATAAATATGACTTTATGCCGTTACATTAGCAGAGGTGTTTTTACTGAAACGCTAGGAAAATGTATTTCCAGAAACAAATAATTTAATTTGGGAAGAATGTACGAATTATGGCGTTTTGAAAAGTATATTTCTGAGCCTCGGAAACTTTCAAATAAAAAATTTTTTGGACGAAATTGCGAAGTTTACAAGGGATAACAATAACCTCATTAACATCATTATCATTACTGTGTTATTATTATTATTATTATTATTATTATTATTATTATTATTATTATTATTATTATTATTATTATTATTATTATTATTATTATTATTATTATTATTATTATTATTATTATTATTATTATTATATTATTATTATTATTATTATTATTTATTATTATTATTATTATTATTATTATTATATTATTATTATTATTATTACCGTATGCTTCATGGTCAGATGATTAGAAAAGGGATGTACTTATAATTATTACTTCATCCATCTAAATCACCACTCAGTGTTATTATTACATTATTGTTACTATCATTATTATTGTTATTATTATATCAGTATTTATTTATTAACCTCCATTGCATGGCCAGATTATCAGAAAAGAGATGTACTACAATTACTGTATCCATCTAAATCACCAGTCAAACTGTGTCATTTACCAACTTGGGATGAAAGAGAAGCATTTTGAAGTTTTACAAAATTTCTATAATGTTGTCTAGCGCTTAACATTATTATCCTAGCTATCCTAGTAATTTGCCATTACTAAGCCAGTATAATGAGTACTTTTCTAGTAAAACCACGTATTTTAAAAAGTTTAATTAAATGGCCTTTAAACTTGAAAAAAAAACACATTCGATTTTAGAGAAATTGCATGAAATAAACATAACTTGGCACAATTACGTTGACCAGCTTATCAAACCGTCCAAAGATCTTAAACTCCCTTTAATAAGAACCCCAATTTTATTTATTTATTTGATTATAGTCCTTTGCATAACTGAGATGATTTGGACTTAACAAGAACCCCTCTCATCTGAATTTATGCGATTACATTAGCAAAGGTGTTTTTGTTGAAAAATGATAACTGGCTTTTCCAACGGTTAATATTTAATTTAGGAAGACTGCATGAGTAATTAAAATTGCTATTGTTATTATATTTTTTTGCAGAAACAGAAATGATAGCTAAAGAACTTTACAGAAACTTCAAATAATTTCAATAATTTTACATAAATTGATTATCAAAGCAAACATAATTTCTTATAATTGCGCACCATTACTTCCTTTTTTTATAGCTCCTTATCATAATCTTAAGTGTGTAAAGAAATTGCTACTTCAGCAAAGCAATTCTCTGGACGTAAATGCGAAAGGTTTCGGAGATGCACAAATGCGTCAAGTATTTAAATAGAATTACAATAAAGTTGTAATTAAAGATCTTGTAATTGATTTATTATTAAACTATTTAATTGATATTCTAATGTTAATTTATTGTTCAGCTAGACCAAAGTTTGCTAAATTTGATTTAAAAAAATAATTAAATTTGAATTTAATATTCAGAATCTTTTTTGCTTCGGAATTATAAGGTCGACACAAAAAAATATAAAAAATGAAGAACTCAAATTGTGGTCATTTGCTCAGAGCCTGCTTTGTTTAAATAGAGTCTCAAATCATTTTGGTAAATCATTCAACTTAAAAATAACGAAATGGGTTTCAGTAACATTGAGAAGTTCTTCGAGACTTATCACATACTCAACGACACGAAAGTTGTTGAATGCAGGACGATGTCCACTGTCGTCAACAAATGGACGAATGTTCAATACACGCTTACAACTCTCCCATTGTATCCCGAATATAAATTCGCTAAGGCTAATCAAGAGTTGGGCGTGTTGGCGATCTGTTCTTCTCACGCAAACCTTGTACATCTTGAGGATTACTACTACGAAGGAAATTACGTAAACATCATCACGGAAAAGTTGAGCTGTGGATCGCTGAGAGATTATTTACTTCTCAATGGACCGGTTACTGAGCAATTTGCAGCAAGAGTCATAAAAGGAATAGCAGGTGGCTTGCATCATCTCCACCAATGCAATATTGCCCACAGAAACTTGAAATTCGAAAATATTTTTTGTTGCGATAACGACAAACTTTCTGTGAAACTGAGTGGATTTGAAATGGCGGTGAGGAGTGAAGAACAACTTCTCGAAAATAACGACGACATGCTGTCAAACTTCCTAACAACTCCTTCATACGTGGCTCCCGAGGTTGCCAAGCAGTTCTTCAAAATCAATGGTTTCTATAGCAAGCAATGCGACATGTGGAATTTGGGAGCAATCATGTTCGAAATTCTTAATGGATCGAAGCCGTACACAAACTCTGGAAGTTGTCCATTATGCACTAATGATTTTTGCCACATCTGCTTGTGCACGATCTTTGCCAAAATCGTGGAAGGAATTCCCGACATGCCGATTGCATGGTACTGCATTTCTCCTGAAGGCAGGGACCTCATATCAAAGTTGCTAGAAAAAGATCCAGTAAAACGCTACACTCCGGAAAAAGTCTTGCAGCATCCATGGATCAAGAAATATGGTAAGACATTCGAAGAGCACCAACTGTATGTTGCAGAAACGAGGTGTGCCATAACAGAGCAACCCACAATTAAACCAACTGCTCTCGAAAACACTCTAGACATTACAATGACCTATGAAACAGAGGGCATACAGTTAGACATCACAAATGACACTTTCAACTTAAAATACCAACTCACAGAGGAGATACTTGGCACAGGTATGACCGGTGGTATTAAAACAGTTGTTAACAAATTAACAAAGCGCCAATACGCTCTGAAAACCAATGACATGAAAGACCAGAAAGAAATCGAAAATGCCAAAGTAGAATTGGATATATTGTCACTGGTAGTAGGTCATCCGAACTTTGTACAGATGGAAGATTATTATTTTGAAGATTCCCATTTGTACATAATCATGGAAAAACTAAACCATGGATCGCTGTTTGATCTTCTTGGGGTCGACGGATATCTGGAAGAGATAGACGCGGCAAATGTTGTAAGGGACGTAGCAGCGGCTTTGAAATATCTTCACCAATTCGACATAGCACACAGGGATGTGAAAAAAGAAAATATCATGTGTTCAGGTGAGAACATATTTCCTGTCAAGCTTATTGACTTCGGATTAGCAACGGGAGCATCGAGGAAACCGTGTTGTAATGATCATGGAAATGATATTTTCAATTCATGTGTGGGAACTTCATTGTACATGGCTCCAGAAGTTGCTCAGTCATACTTTTGTAGCGACAATCATTCGACTAAAATGTGTGACATGTGGAGTTTGGGTGTTCTATTATTCGAAATGATCTATGGAGAGTTGCCATTTGTTCCAAGTGAGAATTGTGATTGCCCACATCTAAATTGCGATGACTGTAAGGCTTCACTCTTCAAATCCATTGTGGAAGGGAAATACTGTATAAGCAGTGAATACGAAGATTTAGTGTCAGAAGGAGCAAAAGACCTGATTTCTAAACTTTTGGAGAAGAACCCAAAGAAGCGGCTCACAGCTGGTCAAGTTTTGAATCATCCTTGGATTCTGGAACACGTGAACTTCACAGAATCCAATTAAAACTAATTCAATAAGTTCGATTTTGTTTAATTAATGTAAAACGTGTGCTTTGTAATAAACGTGCTATTAATGAAGATTAATAAAATGATTTAATTTAAAGAGACACTAACACTAGCAGTGAATTTGTGAAGAATAGAGAGGGTTAGGTCACTCAAAATCAACTTTGATAAGGGCTTTTACCAGGAAATTATTTCGGGATGGAGTTGGGTTGAATTTTGGTATTTTTCCAAGCTATAATACAATTTCTTACTTATAAAATCACATTATAATACAATTTCTTACAATAACTTTTTGACAACAAAGAAAAAATGCAAAAAATAACTTTTACTTGAGATTTTTATCCAATTATATAATGTAGATAATTCAATATGAAATTAAATTATTTTTAAAAATTAATTTGGTAGGAAATGTACTTTCCAAAATACGAGTTTTGTTAATTGCCAATCCAACTGTTTTTGAATTTGTTTCGAAAGTTTGAAATTATTTCAAAATATTCGGATTGATCTTACTAATACGTGATGATACCCCATCTGGAATACTACATTCAAGTAAGGAATTCCCACTTGAATAAGGATATTGAAACTTTGGAAAAAGAGAAAAGTAACAAGGATGATTAAGGGTTTATATTTGAATTATAATAGATATTAAGAAGATGTAAATTCACAAATTTAGAAATAAGTAGATGTGATCTCCTAAAAACGTTCAAAACGCATAACGGAATTTTTGCGGGGAATGTACAAATTCTTACAATATGTTAATATTGCTACCTTTAAATATTACTGAAGGTATCCAAATTAACTAATAACACTTGTGGCAGAGTGACTTTTAATTTTTGCATAATTTCTGAGGTACTATTGCTGGTAATCACTACTTAGTTAATGTAACCGGCGCACTTAGAGCAATGAAACGTTTCTAATGAAAACCATGTGGTTTAATTGAACCATTTATTAATTAAACAGTATTTGATAAATTTCCGGCAGTTAATAAATTGTACAAATTTTCAAATTAAATTTGCATATAATGAAGTCTTGTCGCAATATTTTGAATTTGAAATTGTTATAACTGGTCAGAACCGTGTTTTCAGGAAACAATGAACGATTTTGATGAATGTTTCTAATATTTCTTACAAAATTCTTTTAACATTTTCATTCAGTTGATGACTTCAAAAATTTCAAATCTTTGAAGACATCACACTGATTCATTTACACATTGATTTCCTAATTTCTTTGCAATGTTTGCATTTATTTGCAAAGGTGTTTTTACATGTTAGTAAGAATTTCCGAGATATTGAGAATATATTTGAATATATATATTTGACCTCTGTTAATCAATTAATGCTAATGTTGATCATCTACAGCATAGATTCTAAGTCATCAGTCACATTGGTAATCATTTAGGACTTCAATTTCAAAAAACTCTCCAGAACACTAATGCAAATCATTTTCCTAACCAACGACTGTTTACTATTACTATTACTAACCAAGTAAAATAAAACTTTTCTATTAATAATACTTTAAAATTTAATTAAATAGTCTTAAGAGAGATTATGTTAAGTAATCAAACACATTCACACCGTTAACAACCACAATTTCGCAATCAATCAAATTATATCTTTTTGACTGGCTGATCAGACCATTTAAAGAAATTTTCTGTAAAATGCCAACGGTTTAATGTAAAACCCTGTCATTTTAAATATGACTTTTTGTAGTAACATTAGGAAAGGTGTTTTTGTTGAAACGTTGAGATAAAGTTGTTTCGACATTTTAGAATTTTACAATGTGCAATTTTAAAAAGTTACATTTACTATTGATGTCCTCGTTGCGAGTAATTTGTAATTAGTGACTTTAAATTTTATAAATTAAATAGCAATTGTAATATAATTCTACCAATACTGCTAGATAACAATTTTCGACAGATAACCTAGCTTAATAAATGGCTTTAAGCTTCCTACGTACCCCTATGGAACAACATTAAGCATTTGTATAGCGACGGAAACTCCATTAAGATGCAAAGTTATTGTGGGCACAAGATGTCGTTTTGACTCAGAACTAAACATATTGCATCCGTGTTATTAAACTTAACAAGCATCACTCCGCAGTCTGCTGCAGGAGACTTGTAACATCTTCTGCTTTGGATTAACCTTATCTTTGGATGTCATCGGCATTTTGGTCACCGTCGAGGCCAAGTCGCCCAACAAGTTTCTCTGTTGTATTTTTAATAAACGCTATTCATAATGCTGCTGACATTTTCTATCGTTTCAGAGCATTAATCCTCGAGATTGATTTTTCAAAATTTTTATCAATTACCGACTAATCTGTAACCTGCTTTTTCCTCGCTCGATGTTGACTGGTTGTATCATTTTTGCTGAGGCTGGTCGTAATACTAGCTATTAGCCCCTCGACCGGTTAAATAAATAAACATAAAAAAAACTGTTTATGTTGTTTGTTGTATTTGCATGTTGAATGCTGGAGAGATAACTCGTAATAAGACTTTATTAGAACTGAAACTCGATTGAAAAACTAGCGGCAACTTCGACTCGAAACGTAAACAAATTCTAGGTCAAGTGCAACTAAAAGTAGTCCACAACATTCATGCGGACACAACATTGTTTATTTCTCGTTCTGTTTCAATAAAAGAAAAAAAATGGTAGTATCATTAGGGGTTCCGGAAAAACCTAACCCGATTTTTGTTTGGAGTAATAATAAAAAAAAAATAGTATCCATCATTAGATATTATCTTTGATCATCTACTTGGGAGCTTTTTAACCTTCTTTCCAAAAAAATGTAACATCTTTGGAAGAAATAAAGGATTAAAACTTCGCTTCAATCTCATGAACTTTTATATCGTATTTATTATCTATTATATATTAATCTTATTTTTATTATAATTGATACTATTTTAATATACAGTTTTAATTATTTTTATTTTTATTTTTATTTATTTGTTTCAAAACAAATTGCAGGGTCACCTATGACCTCTTACGCAATTATATACAATGTTTTAGGTGTTCGCGAGAACAGAGTGCAACGATAAGAAGGTTAAGTGATCACTTAATTAGGAGGTAATTATTGAGGTTAATGAGTGACAGGCAGGATTTGAAGCGAGAAAATGTTGAGGAATTAATGATATCAGGGGGTAGAGAGTTCCAAGGTTTGACGACTCGGTTGATGAAGAAGTGTTGCCTGTGTTTGGTGGAAGTTCGGAATTGTGCACTGAACAAGCCCGTGAACTATTTTATAGCAGAAGCATAGGTCACTGACAAGCCGTCTATGTTCAAGAGTATTGAGTCTCAGTAGCCATAATCTGGTATGGTAGGGCAGAGATCTAAATCCGGGTATGACTCTTGTAAAATATCTTTGGACACGTTCGATCTTTCGAACGAGCTGCTTGCTATGTGGGCTCCATATTGGGGAACAATATTCGAGGATAGGTCGGACATAAATGCAATATGCTCTGGTTAGAATTTTTTTTGTGTCTTGTACGAAAGCATTTAAGGAGTAGTCTCAACCTCACAAATGCTTTATGAACAATGGTGTTAATGTGAGCTTTGTAGGTGAGTGTGTTATCAATGAGCACTCCAAGATCACGGACGCTATCTGATACAGGTAAGGATTGTGAAGTGATTGTGTAGTTGCTTGATGGAGTCTTGATGCATGATGTCTTGATGGAAATTTGTATGCATTTTTCGGGAGCCAGCTGTAATTGCCATTTATTGCTCCATAGCACCAACTCGTTGATTGCAGTTTGCAAGGAAGAGTTCTGAAGAGAGGAAGATTTTGAGTAGAGTTTGATATCATCTGCAAATAATTTTAATTACTATGACTTAGTTAAGTTACACTAGGTAATACTGTTGTATTTGTATGTTGAAAACAGACAACTCGTGACCAAACAAAGCAGAATAACTTTTAATATTACGGAAAAGAAATGCACTTGAAGCAACTACAAATCTCCACTCGACTTCGGTACAAAAATCACAAAAAAACAAAAACGGTCCGTAAAGAGCGGATACATTCACATCTTGTTGTATCTTGTTGTGAATCAATAAATGCAGTACACTCCAAAGATTAAAGAAGTTGAATATATTTATAGCATAAAGTGGTTCCATTGAGAAAACAGATTTTTTAAAATTACAACAAAATCTAAATTCTACTTGATATTGATAAATTTACAATCTACAAAAAGTGATTCAAAGGTGTTATTTTGAACTTTTATTACATCATAATTAAAGCAAGTTATAAATTCAGTGTCTGTTGAAAAACATAATATATTATAAAAATAGCGTAATATGACCCTAGTTCGTCAAAAATCACCAAAAACCTGAAATTCACAGAGACTCAAATAACCACCATTTACCGGATGAGCAGGCATTTGATGGACGATAACGTATCTGGCAGAAGGAGTGTCAGCCTGGCAATAAACTTCAAACCATTGACCATTGGGAAGAGGTCCCAGGTAGATGCCACATATGGGGTAGTTGATGGGTGTTCTGGAGGGTGTCTTAACCAACCAGGAATCATTCGTTGTTCCAATCGTAAGATTTTTGTATCTAATTCCTTAGTTGAATAAATTATTATTTTTTATTATCGTTATTGTTTATTTACTTTAGTTGTTTTTAACTTTCAATTATTGAATTAATATTTAAATATTCGACAAATTAAAGAACAAAAAATTCATATAGAATGGTCATTGACTGGTCAACGGTGCAAAAGTAAATAAGTAATTCAACTCATTTTGGTCGTTTAATATAATTTACTTAAACGAGCATTCTCGATGGTTGTGCACAGGGACGCCCTTTGAGGGTGGCAAAATGTATAAATGTATGGGCTATGGGCTTATACAAACGTACCATGAATTTTGACATTATTCTGTCTGTTATGTTTATGAAGAATGTACTTTTAATTTACTAATTTTACAAAGATTTTGTAATTTTACAAAGTAAAAGTGTTAACTGAATCTTTATAAGCAATTGATCTGAATGTTATTGATGTCGTACAAAACATAAAAGCAACCGCTATGAGACCTAAGAATTCCTCAACAGTGAAACAGAGATGACGTAATTAATCCAGGCTGGAAAACAATTTTCATCCAAATTACACATAAATGCGGAAGACGATTTTAAGCTTTCATCACGACGTAGAATGGCACCGTTGCGATTTGATGACAAAGATGAATCTCAAGCAGCATTTGCAATTGTGACAAGTAAGTTCTCGATACACTAATAAACTTTTTGAAGTCGAACATGTTGCAATGTGTAAATAGTTTAAAGCCTCTATGTGTAATATTCAAGACACCATTTTCCAAAAATAACTTGACAACAAGAAATATTGAAAATGCACTGCAACTGTCTCCGTCAAGGGCTAAAATGGATGCAAACAGTTTGCAGGCTGGGATGGAAATATTATTTGAATTTTGCTTTAAAAAAATGGCTGATATATTGATGGCTGCAAATGAACATACATTCTCACTCAAGCAAGCATTTAAATTCGTTCGATTTGTTATAACAGCAGGATGCGACTAATGAGAGAAAACATACCCAGCTTGAGTTTTTAAAAACACTCTATGTACTAACATGACAGATGAAAAACCAGTGTTGTAAAAGTTACCTCATTTTGGTAACTAGTTAAAAGTAAAAGTAATAGCTCAAAAAGCTACTTAAGTATAAGTAAGAGTATTGTCTTAAAAAGTTACTCAAAAAAGTAAAAAGTTACAGCATCCAAAAGTTACTTTTAAGTAAAAATTACAAGTAACTTTGATGCCGCCATTATTGTTATCATACAGCATTCTTTTGGTGTTTTTATTATTTATTACAATCACAAACATTTGTTAATTTTTAACATAACTAAGTCTTCGAATAGTTTATCACTCATTATGGTCCTTCGGCTGTTCATACCAGCATAGCTGAATAAACGTTCAACAGCTGCACTAGCTGGCAGAGGAGCGTTCAACTGGATAAATAATGTTCATGTCATCTGATCAGTCTTGAAGATACTGCATCAGAATATCAGTTGACCTTGTGCAATTGAAGAAACTATCTTCAACACTGTCAGCATCGGATGAATGAGATGCTTTCAGCTCGTCCTCCATTGCTGCATTAGAAGATGCTATTTTGGCTACCAGTTTTTCATGAAGCTTGACAACCGTTGGCAACAGATATCCCATATTCCTTAACTTCTGTTGGATGCATGCGTTCCACGTGCTTCTTCAAGTTAGATGAAGAACCTTCATATGCTGAACATAGTTTTTTTCTGTTGGCAGAGTAGGCATGCATACTTATATGATTTTCCTTTGATTGAAATCTGAACATTTTGTTTAAATACGGCCACGGACTATCTTCACGCTTGTTCCTCTTATCTTCGCTAACGACACTCAAACTGGCTTCAAATGAATCCATACTACGATATATTAAATCTTATATTATTATATACATACAATATTATATATTAAAAAAGCTTCGGTATGATTAATCAACAATTTCCGATTTAACAAAAACGACCGGCGATAACCACAATAACAAATGAGCGATGATCGGAAGGAAGGTTTTTGAACGAACCAAAGAATAACAATCTAGAATTTTAATAAAGTTTTAAAATAAAATAAACTAATTTAAAATTTTATTTATGTTACTTTGTAACGTCTTGTGCCAAAAAGGTAACGAATTAAATGTATGACCGAAAATAGTAATTTGTTACAAGTAAAAGTAAAAAAATTTTTTTTAAACTGTTACAAGTACAAATTACCAAAAAATGTAATTAATTACAGTAACGAATTACATGTAATTCGATACTGCACAACACTGTGAAAAACTAGACTCTATGTTGCTCTTAGCTTGTGAAAGAAAATTATTAGATGAGATTAAATTAAAAGATGTTATTTCAAAGTTAAAGCAAAGACGAATTCAAGTTACTGAGGATTAAACAGGTGATCCATATTTCGATTTTTTAAATTAAAAATATACAATTTAAATGTGTATATAATATAATTTTATTTTGATTTTTCAGGGTCAGACTCATCTGATTATCAACGTCCTGATACAAGCACTGGTGAAGATTATCTTACTACTAGTGAAGAAGTTGTATTTTTGTGTAAAAGATAGATTTTGGGACACATTGCACATATATTTTAATGTACCATGACTCTTGTGATGTTAAATTTTATCAATGTTTTGAGTTGGTCATAATATTTGCTGTTAGCAAACAATAAATATTGACAAAATATTAAGAAATCATTTTTTGGATTTGGGAAAAACTGTCCTTTATGTCCCCCCACTATTTTGCCTTCGGTACATCCCTGGTTGTGCATAAAACGCATGCCTTAGGTGTCTGTGCTCAGCATTTTGATCCTGATTTAAAAACAATTATTTAATTAGCTGCAAAACTCACTATATTGTACAAGGTTTTCCCTGCAGGCCAAGACGCGTACGTAGCTGATCTTGACAGTGTACACCAAATCCACCATGAACCAGTTATTTCCAGAATCACCTTCTTTAGTATGAGTGCAAAAACCTCCATTTTGGACTGTTAGTAACACGCCATCAACGGCCAACCAAGAATACAAGGGTTTTGTTCCCAAAATGCCAGTTGTACTTTGGCAAGTTTGGCGGTATACAGCCAAGTTTTCAGCTGTTTCAATTTCAGTTAATTACTTTTGAAAATTATCGATCTGTGCCATAATATTTTAATAAAAATGATTGATTAGATGGAAACTTATCTGCATTTTTATAATACAATAATTTTCTAAGGTTTTTATTTTATTAGGAACGGCTTCAAAGCCTTTAAATCCTTATAGATAATAATTATAATAAGGATTAAAAAACAATTATTAAAATAGAAATTTTCTTACTTTTTAAATAACGAATTTTCGGATCAGACTGAGGGATTTTAAAAAGTGTTTTTAGTCATATAAGGACGTAATACTTAAAATGTATAAAACGTTTAAAATATAGAAAAAAGTGTAAAATATCAACTGAATGAATACCTGGTAATGAGTGCAAAGATTGCTTCCATTAATTATGTAAGGTAAAAAATTAAATAATTGGCATAAACTTGTGGTTCTCCAGTAGTTGAAACTGACGCAAGATGCTCGTCTGGTGCAATGAAAAGCGCAACTCATGTAGTTATCGATGCCTTCTTCACTGTCAAATGGAATCGCGTCAGAACACCAAGGATTTCCTTTGCAATCATATATTTTTCTAAATTTTCTAGAATTCTCCAATGCCCAGACACAGAATGATAACAGTAATATACTAAAAATCGTTTGAACATACATAATCAAATTAAATATTTAAAATCGCAATTTAACAAATATTTTTCTGTCACATATTACCGACGTGAGACACATTGCCTTTATAATTACCAAATTATTTGATGTGCATTGCGTGCCAGCTATAGATCATCCATCCATCCAAAGAATAGATAGCATTTATGGTCGCCGCGGGTTTTGAATAGCACAAATTGCATTTGGACATTCCTATAACACTCTAAAAGAATATTGAATAATTTGCTTAAGCTTATCATGTCATTCCATTATTTAGTTAATTTTTATGTTACCATCGGATATTGAACACTTGCTTAAGAGCTTGGTTACATGCCATTTCATTATTTTATAACTTTGTGTCTCGAGAAATTCTCATGCCATTTTTTGTCAGTCGCCACGAAAACTATTTCTTTGTTGTTTCGGGATATTGATAAATCTACAATCTACAAAAAGTGATTCAAAGATGTTATTTTAAACTTTTATTACATCATAAATAAAGCAAGTTGTAAATTCAGTGTCTGTTGAGAAACATAATATAATATAAAAAATAGCGTAATATGACCCTAGTTCGTAAAAAATCACAAAAAAACCTGAAATTCACAACAGCAGAAATAAACACCACGCATCGGATCAACGGGCTTTGGATGGACGATAACATATCTGGCAGAGGGAGTGCCTACCTTGTAATAAACTTCACCATCGGGAAGAGGTCCCAGGTAGATGCCACATATGGGGTAGTTGATGGGTGTTCTGATGGGTCTTAATCAACAAGGAATTATTCGTTCTTCCAATAGTCAGATTTGTGCTTAATTGAATAAAATATTTTTTTTTATTATGATGTTACTTTTGTTGTTATTAATTTAAATTTTGAAGTAATAATTTCAATTTCAATTAAAAGTCAAAATATTTATGTTGAATAGTATTTGACAAGTGCAAGGTTAATAAGTAATTCAGCTCAATTTTGGTCGTTTAATATAATTTACTTGAACGAGCATTTTTGATGGTTGTGCATGAAACTCAAGCAAAGTTAAGCTTCTCGAATAATAGGACCGGGAATCGGTGCAATTATTTTTGGGAATTATTCTTTTCGTTGCTCAGCATTTCGATCCTGATTTAAAAACAATGATTTAATTGGCTGCAAAACTCACGGTCATTAAAAACCGCAGTCATGGGTAAGAGGCGCACATAGTCAATGCTGGCAGTGTACACCAGATCCACCATGAACCAGTTATTTCCAGAATCAGTTTGATTAGTGTGAGCGCAAGTGCCTGCAAAAAAACAGTAACTAACTCGGAGTACAGGGCTTGACTTTCCAAAATCAACGTTGTACTTTGGCATGTTTGGCGGTTTTCAGCCAAGTTTTTAGCTGGTTGAAGTTGAGTTAGTTTTGGAAATTAATTGTGGCATTATATTTTGAAGCAAATGATGAATTAGATGGCGACTTTTCTGCATTTTTACAATAATTGTCTATGGTTTGATTTTCTTAGGAGCAGCTTCAAAACCTTAAAATCCATACTTTTTGGAAAATTAGTATACTTTAATTAAATAATGAAGTAAAGATTTTCTTACTTTTAAGTAACGAATCAGACTGCGGAGATTTAAAATGTAATTTCAGCCATATAAGCACAAAGTACTTAAAATGTAAACAACTTTTATAATATAAAAAAGTGACAAATATCAAGTGAATGAATGAAGTAATTGGCATAAACGTGTGGCTTTTTCACTGTCAAATGGAATTCTTTCGGAACACCAAGGATATCCTCGGCAATCAAATATTTTTCTAAATTTTCTAAACAATATAGGCATTTACGAATGATAACAGAAATATTAAAAATCGTTTGAACATACGTAATTAAATTAAATATTTAAAATCCTAAGTGACCCGTCATAACAGCCTGGCGACAAAATAGCCCCGTCAAAACAGCCCGGTCAATGTATTTAACAAATATTTGTGAGATGAATACATTAACCGATAACTGGTTCCAAATTTAATTCGAAATTAGTTGTTTGAAGATTTATCGTCTAAAATATTATTAGGATTCCGTCTACTTCCTCACTTTACATGGACTTTTCAGGTTGGTATTTAATATAAATTATCCTCACCTTATCATAACGTCATGTGGACATGTAACAAATCCACAAAGAACCACTTCTACCTCAATTTTGACGGGGTTGTTTTGACGGGGTTGTTTTGACGGGGTTATTTTGTCTCGGGCTATTTTGTCGCCGGGCTGATATGACGGGGTGCTGAAATCCTAAATTAAAAAATATTTTTCTGTCACAAATTTCCATCGTGAGACACAATAAGTATCTGCTCTATTATTTACTATCACGCCATTTTATTGTTTCATTAATTTTTTTCTTTCGTGACATCCTCATGCCAATCGTTACAAAGAAATTTCTTTGGTGTTCCGAAAATGTTTTCGACTAAAATCGTTACTAGACAATAATTTTAAATTAATTAATTTATTATTACAAGTGCAGTTTATTGCCACTTAATAACAACCAAAATAATATTATTATAGTATATTTTAAAGCTTATTCCCGTTGTATCATTTATAAGAATATGAATGCAATTTAAAGAATAAAAATGGTGCCATTATTGAGAAAACGTACTTGTGGATTAATAAGTCCACAATACACCAAAACTGCTTCAAATGGTGTTATTTTAAACTTTTATTACATAATAAGTCAATCAAGTTGTAAATTCAGTGTCTGTTGAGAAACATAATATGTTACAGAAAAAAATAGCATAATATGACCCTAGTTCGTAAAAAATCACAACGAACCTGAAATTCACAAAGTCACGAATAACTTCCACGTATTGGATCAATGAGCATTTGATGGACGATAACGTATCTGGCAGAGGGAGTGTTATTTTGTTTTCAAATATTATCAGATATATCCTTCTGATATATATATATCAGAGAGTTAATGTATTATAATAAGATCATTTAATTGAAATGGTATTAATAGGAAATACTTATAGAAATTAATTAATTACTATTAATTATGGAGGGTAAAGAAAAACTTCCCAACCTAAGGACTTTATATTTTTTTCAGTTTGTTTGGCAGCATGGGGTCTAGTGTTATCGTATTGCAAAATGACTCCTTTCTCTTCACTAGAACATGACATTTTCTACGCAGCGATGCATTCAGACGTTCGAGTTGCTGACGAGTGTGCAATCACAGTTTTTCCTTGCTCCAAAAACTCAAAGTGAACCACACTTTGTTTTATTCCACCAAACACGTAGCATTACCTTATTTTGGTGCAGGTTTAGGTGTTGGAAAAGGAATTTCATTTTTAAAAGCCGTAATCTTTTTCGTTTATTATTATTGAAGACAATCCATTTTTCATCTCCAGTGACAAGTCGTTTTTTCTATTCCTTTAAAGGAGACTATTGCAGAATGTTGCACGCATTGCTTTGTTGTCTGGAGAAAGTTCGTGAGGAACTCACCTAATCTCTTTTTACACTTTTACAATCTTTTTCAAATGCTCCAGAACAGTAGACCAAGATGCATCAAGTCTTGGGGACAATGTTCTGATTGTCTATTGAGGATCTTCTTCCACTGCAGCTTTCAAAAGTTCATCATCCAAAAGACTTGATCTCCCCGATCGAGGCTCATCAATAAGGTCGAAATTGTCTTCTTTAAATTTCAAAAACCATCTACGGCAGTTTCTAACACTCACACCTTCTGGATAGACAGCGGTTATGTTTTTCACTGCAGTTATTGGAATGCTACCTTTGTGGAATTCATGCAGTGACGCATGCGATTCACTTTTAAACTTTTGACTTCCATGATATATAAATATGTTCAAACAGCAGTAGATTTAACTAAATGTGAAGTTGAACTGAGTATCTGGCATCTGATTTGACCATGTTTTACTTTGGTTAAAGAAAAGCGGACAGAAATTTCCGGTATCCCTAATAGTTATCATTATTATTATTTAAAGAATTTAATTTATTAATAACATTGGAATATTTGAGGCTTTAATAACAACAACAACAACAACAACAACAACAACAATAATAATAATAATAATAATAATAATAATAATAAGAATAATAATAATAATAATAATAATAATAATAATAATAATAATAATAATAATAATAATAATAAGAATAATAATAATATAATAATATAATAATAATAATAATAATAATAATATAATAAATAATAATAATATAATAATAATAATAATAATAATAATAATAATAATAATAATAATAATAATAATAATAATAATAATAATAATAATAATAATAATAATAATAATAATAATAATAAATAATAATAATAATAATAATAATAATAATAATAATAAGAATAAGAATAATAATAATAATAATAATAATAATAATAATCATAATAATAATAATAATAATAATAATAATAATAATAATCATAATAATAATAATTAATAATAATAATAATAGAATAATAATAATAATATAATAATAATAATAATAATAATAATAATAATAATAATAATAATATAATAATGACTTGTTTTTCCAACAAAAATCTGATCACTCATTGATGATTTTGTTTCATATATTTATTCATTTTTCTATCGCGAGATGGTGTCACATCTTTTTTTAATATGACATTTTAAATAATAAAAAAGCTCCATTAAAATCAATGACATTATAATAACTCATTAAAAATTTCAACAGTAACAATATTATAACTATTAAGTCACAGTGGACATTAAATTAAGCCAGTATAAAATTACAACGTACACCTTTTAATAATAACAATAATAATTTTTCATAATAATTTTGTAAGATTTCTTTGAGATCTTTGACGAAATGATACAAATAAACTACAAAGGATAACATTTTTTGTCGAAATTTCTGATATGATTTTACAATGATTCAATAAATGAATTTGAACTTTTATCAATAAAATTTCAAATTTGCAGGTCAAGAAATGAGTTTATTTAAATTTATGAAAAAATTATTTTTACTTTTATTTTTAACTTACATCTATATTTTTTAAATGTTCTTAATAAATTATTACATTAAATAATTATGTCATTATTAATATTTCTTGTTATTATTACATTGATAAATTTTTGTACATGTTAATAATAAATGTATTCCCCATGAAAATAATAATATGCAATTTTTTTCATATACATTAATCCTTCATAAAAAGTTTTCTGTGCAACGGACTTTAATCAAATAAATAAAAACAATGGCTATTCAGTCAAAATTTGGTTTTCTTTAGATGCCAGTCAACGAGATACAATTTGATTGAATACAATGGTTGTTATTGCATAATCATGATATATTATGTTTAATTATTTAATACATATTTTAAATTAAGTGGTTTTTATTTACAAATATTTCATTAAAGTTAATAATAGCAAATAGCTGTTGGTTAATTGGTTTTAAGTGTTTGTTTAGTAACAGTAGATCACATCTAGATGATAATGAAGAAGTGATTTAGAGCGACTGTTTGTTAATTTGTTAATACGTTAGATCAGGGGTGTGCAACATTTTCCAACTTTACATTTGAACATTGTAACAATAATGAGGGCCGGTTACCGTAAGAAAATGTACTCTTACGATAACTTAAGTACATTCACTAATACTGTGAATACATATGAAAAAAACATGATATTCATGGCATATTGCTTTAAATTTGGATGATTTTATAGTCTTTGTAAAAAGTTACCAAGTCTTTGCTATCATAAGCTTTCCTCAAGCCTATATCAGATTGTAAGTTTGTCAGCTCCATTTGAAAGCTCTCAGGACGGTCCCTTGGTGCAACATCAAATGGCTGAGAAATTCAGCGCACAACTTGTCAACATTTTCAGCACGATGGAGCCATCCAAATCAGCTATTTCTGCTTTTCTCAGAGCAAGAGAACAAAAATGGGTGAGTGTTGTTCTACTCAGCTGTGTCTTAAAAAGTATTTTTTATCCGCCTTGTTTTAAAATAAAAAAACGCAACGTGTTTACCGACTTCCGTCATATTTCATGTGGTCAACTCGAAAAAGATAAAACTACTTTCACGATTTCGTAAAAAATCGAAATTAAAGTGCTTAATTATAAAAATCAAAATATTATTCGGGGCCACATCAACTGGTCTGGTTGTGGACCGCGGGCCACCTGTTGCACACCCCTTCATTAGATGATTCTAATCGTAATTTTAAATTTTATTTAATGCTATAAACATTAATATATGCGAATAGTTTCATGTTCAGAATGTAATGTTATTTATTTAATAATGGCTAATATTTGGGAATAACATTGATTATTTTGATTATCGTTTAAATTGCATAAATATTAAAGTACATTTTCAAAGTTATCGCATAGATTCGACAAAAATTAATTAAAATATCATCTCATTAAAATTATTAATAATGAAAAATAATAAAAAAAACGAATTTTTAAAATTAGTTATTATTCATTGAGTTGTCTTTAATTGCATATTAATTGCTTAATTAATTAAACGTTTTATCAATGCTTCACTAAAACACCTTTGCCAATGTAACCGCGTAATATCATATTTAAAAGAAAAGATTGCTACGCCACTATAAAGTAAACGGATTTTTTAGATGGTCAGCTAGGCCAGGTAACAAACACATGGCAAGTAAACAACATTTTTGAGGGATGACAATAGTTAACAACCCTTTGAATTTGTTGTTTCTTCTTTTTTATTACGGGCTTTCTTATCTATTCCTATTTTCTATGTCAGGTTATTGATTTTAACAAAACTTTAACATTACATATTATTTATAAAAGTAATTATTATAATTTTTAATGTTGTTATTAATAAGAAAATTCCATGTCGTTTTCGACCTATAAATCTCTGCAAGTCATGTTTTTTAAGCAAATTAACAGACTAAAGTAAATAAATATTTCTAATCCAACTACAAACCACAATTTACAACCACCGATTTACAATTTACGGAGAAATAAATTGTTCCTTTACAAAATTATAAATATTATATAAATATTCTTTTACAACATAATTTATTGTAATGAATTAATATAAAAATATAATATTATTATTAAGTTAAATAATTATTATTATAATGCAATAATATTATTAATTTAATTAATTGATATAATAGTGCATTAATATATTTATTAATTATAATTACAATTTAATATTATAATAATATTACAATTAATGTAATTCATTAATTTACTCTATTAATATACTGTAATTAAATGTAATTACTTTAATGTATTTCATGTTTAATTTAAAGATTTGTTTATTCTCATACCTCTACAACATTTAATTAGTTCTAACTTTGTTATTATCTGATTGATTAAAAATGCTGAACAATGCATGACTTTCACGGATTTAATGCTATTTTTGGAGACTTAATGAAAAACATTCCATAATTCGTAAAACATAACGTTCGAAATATTCAACATTTTTGCATTTTAATAAATTTTCATAAATAAACATAGTTTAGTAAATTAATGTATTTTTATTATAACATAAAATTTAAGTTTGTGATAGTAAAATAACTTATTTTAAAATATTATATGGTGATATAGTTAATAAAAATATTCCGTGATTAATTTAAAAAATACATAAAAAAATAAAAATATACATATAAAAATATTTATTACAATCATTAATACCTTGTGAATGTTTAATTAATATTTGTTATTATTACGAACATTAAGAAAAATATAAATATCATAAACATAAAAATATTGTGATTGATTAGAACATTAAGATTATTATAAATAATACTAAAATTAAGAATATCGAAAATACCATAAATATTAAGATTATTAAAATTAATTTTAACATTAATATTTATTTATTTTAGTTATTTATTTATTTAACCGGTCGAAGGGCTAAATAGCCACTAATACGACCAGCCTCATTAAAAATGATACAACCAGTCAACATCGAGCGAGGAAAAAGCAGGTTACAGATTAGTCGGAAGTAATATATAATATTGTAACAAATACTGCCTTTTGCTCCGTGCGCCCGCATGGTCTAACGGTTAAGGCTGCACCTCCCACGATTTCAGCGCGGATTCAAACCCCGCTGCGGGGGCATCGCCCTAATCGTCTAGCTGTGCAAAGGACTTTAATAAAACTTTTATTTTTATGTGCATCTCCTCATTCTCCCAAGATTCGTGTTGGAAGCTCTCACATCGGTTGAATAGCGGCATCTGCTAAAAGCATCCTAGAGATTGAATGTGTAAATAATGTAGGTGGGATTATACTAGACCAAAGTAAATTCTGAAAATTTTGTAAAACCAAAATTCTCGAACTTGAATAAAAAGAAATCACTCTGGTTGATAAATTCGGTGGGATAATCGAAGAGCATATATAATTTCAGATGCAACATCTTGGATATAGCATTTATTTTTAATATTGACACAGTATCAATTATTTTATCGTTGAATCATAATTGCATTTTGCTAGATTTGCATCTGAGAAAAACACCGATAAAAATTGTGAATTAAATTCAAATCACAGAGATTTCAATAAAAAATGTTTTGCAAAATCTTTATTAAATTAACAAAATCCGAGGACAGTCAAGCCAATTAAACATTAAGTTACACAGGTCTGACACGATTTGCAGCAATTAGCCTTCATTGTTTGGGTTTGACACAAACTGGGATTGTATTCCACCAGATCCCTGCATGTGAAATTCTTTGATTGGTGTTTCACCTTGTCATCATCACCTATGCAGGTATCTGAATCACAATTAGAATAACCAAAATTAAATGATTTTGCCAAATGCTCCCATTTTTTTGACTAAATATTTTCGTTTAACTAAGGTTGGTTATAACAAATTTAGTAAAACATTTTAATATCAATAGTGTTTAGTGAAAAAAAATAATTTGGCTCACTTTCTACACCACTACATGACGCACAGCAGTATTTCCTGAATATACTATCGTTACAGAAATTTGGATTTTGATTAACCAATGATTTACAATCTCCTTGCAATGGCTCTCCAAGAACACGCTGACATGATAAAGTGCCTTTGAAATCGCCCTGAGTACAAGATCCTGAATATAATTTGCTTTGTTGATGCATCAGATGTCAAAACAATATTTTTTATAGTTATTGATGGAAGGTTAAACTATTTGAAAATGTAATCGAGATAGTGAAAGGGGTTGTTCTGGTACCTGCATAAGAACTGGTTGATGACGAATATGCGGCACAGGATTGACAACAGTAATGAGAAGAGAGGTGACACACTTCAGGTATGAGCCCCAAGCAGTTTGTTCCTTTGTCTCCGTAGAGGCAGTTGCTGTTTGAAGTGTTCTGGACGAGGTTCTTACAAGTTTTGCAGCAGGCGGTGGCATAGTAACCATAGTAGCAGTCTCTCGGTTCGAGATGTCGACATTTATTAATGGTGTCTTGACATCCTGTTTGTAAAATGAAATAGCAGTTCGGCAGATATCCAATGCAAACATCGATTGAAAATCGAAATATTGCAGTAATAATCGCATATTTAATAATAAGATTATTTAATAAACCCTCTATTCATTATGATCGCTTAGTTTCTCATTTGAACTACATCCTCACCTCCGTTAATGGTCGGGTTGCCAGCGCATGACGCACAGCAAAGTTGTCTGAATGTCACCGAATTGCACAAATATGGATATTTGAACGCTTCTTCGCATCCTATTTGCAGTCCAGTCCATTTGAGGATAGAATTTGGAATTGGGAACGATGGCTTGTAATCACCATAAACACAGCGATCTGTTGGAGTTAGAATGGTCGTTACAAAATGTATTCAACTCTTTTGAGATTGAAACCCAGATATCACACGAACTCACAACGAAATCGCTATCCATAGGGTTAGAAATATTTTATATATTGCTAGATCAAAGGAATTATTGCTGTAAATAAACTTTCTCTTTTTTTGCTATGATTTACCTGGTGCACGTGGAGCTCTGCGATCTCTTCTGCATTTTCCCTTGCGACACCAGGCTCCGTTTGAACAGATGGTTCCATCTAGTGTCTTCAACTCACTACCTTGGGTGCATTTGAGGATCTGACACATATCGCTGTCCCCCTTTACATTATAATTTTATTAAAAAGTATGTAATTACAAAAATCAATTATCATTATTCCATGAAAGTGAAAAATCTCTCAAGAGTAAACCATCAGATTGCACTGCTCACCACCCATCCATCCATACATCCACTCAACCACCCATCCGTCCATCCAAGCACCCATTCAACCGTCCAGTCAACAATCCACTTACGTAATCCAAAAGTTGATTGAAACAATTTTTTTCATATAAGTCAATCTTATTGAATTATCAAATTTTGTATTCAATTCTTACGCCTTCGAAGCGAGACTCGGGACCATAGGCGGTTCTACACTGATAATCAGGATCGTAGATTTGGCCTGGGTACAGTTCTAAAAAGATGTCTGTACCTGGAATTCGGGTTTCATTTCCTTCGATTGTCAAGCAGTTCTTCTCAATCCTAAAATAATGATTCTGATTGCAAGTATTGTGGGGGTATACTTCAAATAATCAATTACATTACAAATTACAATAAATAATATTTTTATCTTATTATAAATAGTAAATCGAATAAAGTTGCAATATTTGCTGGCAAATAAATACTGTTTTAAGACTGGATTCAATATTGTCTTACCTGTCCAGATATCTAATATTCTGTATAGTGTGGTTGATTGAACATTCTGAGAAGAAGTAGGACTTGTGATTGTCATCATTCGAGTAATCCATTAAAACCTGTTCCATAATGTTGCCATTGGAGTGGCATTTGGTCATGTCGTCGTGAAACATTCCCAGGCTTTTGGAATTAATAATAATAATTATTATTATTTTAATAATGTTTCAAATTATAAAAATTATAATTACATAATGCCAGTAAAATTATACTGATAAAACATCATATCAATAAAAATAAACAACCAAACTCACGAATGTCCTAGCTCGTGTGCCAAGGTAAGAATTGCCTGATGAAACCATCGATATCTGATGATGGTGTGACTAAGACTTCTACAAATGTCCTTTGCAGTTGACCTGCCGTTTAAATATCCATTTTTGGATAGGATAGTGTATCTGAAAACGCAGACAATTGAAAATAATTGGATGGATGGCTGTGTTAGTTTTGGATATTAATATTAGAAAATATGGTTGGTTAGCCTAATAGATTATTATATCACGTAAATAAGGCAAAGAAGTCATATGATGGAAAGTCGAAATTCTCATTTTGTTTTTCCTTGATGCTTTTACGCCATTTGCCAAATTTGTTATAAGCATTATCATCATCAATAGTGACGTTATCAATTCTTGAGCTTTCAATGAATGGTGTGTCACTGGCATTCTGAAAACATGTACATTATTATATAATGCATATTATTAGTAAACGATTAAATGAATTATGGATTGAATTAATGAATGAACAAATTGTTGATTGCATCAACTGAAAATTTACCAATTGATTTCAAAAATTATTTCCGCAAATCACCTACTTTTGATATAAATGTCCCAACCCACTTGATGGTAAACTTCAAATGCTTAATCTCAATTCTTTCAAATATCATTTTCACCTAGGAATAACGATAAATAACAATATATTTTTAATTGTTTGAAATAATATTCTGCTACTGAATGCTAAGCTGCAAAAAAATAGTTAGTAGAATCTTCACTTGGAACGCTTAGCATTCAAGAAGTTGACACGTAACACAATTGTAAATTTAGAATAAATTAGTAACTGGGTGTTTATATTGGAAGTTTAAGCATCACTCAACCACCTACTTTTTCCATGACGTGGGTGAAAAGAAATATGATGTTTTTAGTGGCTTCTTCATTTCTGTCTTTGTCGTTTGTGGCTGTACTTTTTTCAAAGAACCTTAAATAACGTTATTTGCAATTAGTGCCCCGTTTTTACAACTGGTTTATTACCAAAAACTAACTTTCTATAAAGAGAATAATCCATCATTGTGAATATTTCAACAGTCAACAGTCTCTTCTTCAACTCTGTTTTTGTGGATCTTTTCTTAATCCTCATGTCTTTTAATTCATTATCAACATAATCTGACAAATTAAATTTGTATATGCAATAATATGTTATTTTATTAATTAATAATTAAGCAAAGGGTGATTGGAAATCTACCTTCAACCAAGTTTCTGTCCTGTTTAAATATTATTGATGAAGTTTCAAAGAGTAAGTGAGTTACGCCATCAACGTTAAGAACATTGGTTTTGATGCGTTCGCTTCCAGCGCCTATGTCAGCCTTATTCAGAAATGGATCGTTCCCGAAGAGGTCTCTTGGTCCCAATGAGAATGATTTGTCACCGTGAACAAAAGAAATGATCTGTGTTTATATTAAATAATTTATTTATAATTTTCAAAATTTAATCAAATTGTACGTCCTTAAGCATATATGTCATTCAAATGACTTATTTAATTGATATTGCTGAAATATTTATCATACAACTGTGTCGATATCCACAAAATTTAAGACATTTTTAATTATTTAAAAGTTTACGCGGGAAGTATTCTTATTACAATGACTCACATAGTAAATTTCTTTGGTCTCGCCAGCCTTCTTGATGGTAACAGTAGCTGAAGCATCGAAAATATGATCTTTATAAGCGCCAGTGAACTGTGGATTTAAAATTAAAAAACTGCAAAGCTTACGTTTTTATAAGCAATATAACTTAGTAACAAAACTGCAATTTCATTCAGTGAAAAGGGAGAAGATGTTTACAATATTCAACGTCATTTAAAAATGCTATGAAATTGCTAAATTTAAATCAAATATAAATTTCGAGCAAATACAATATCTAAGAAACCAACTTTTTCATTGTTTTTCCAAATTGAACTTTGACCCTGTGTCTTGGTTATTATTAGAGGCTGTTCAATGGAATCTGTCGACTGCTTGATTAGATTCAAGGTTATTTTACTGTTTTCAAGTTCAAGGTCGAATTCGATGGAATCCGGTAATGATTTTGTGTTGTGTTTGTTGTCCTTGTAGATCCATCTTGGTTTAACTACAATGACACATAACATTAGATTATCGGCCACATAACAATAACCCCAGAGCATCACAATGGGGTGATGCTTGGTTTAAGGATTTCTGAAATCTCAGAACGAAAACATTTTAAAAACAAATGCTTTGTAAAATTTATATAATGCTTAATATATGTATTATCACATTACCACTAATAACAAAAATTATTACTTTCTTCTATTTTGAAAGACGTCGATAGGAGGACATAAGCAAGCACCGATAGCACTTGCGTAACTCTGAAATCCTGAAAATAATATTTTTGAATTAAATTAATTAAAGTATTAACGTGTAGTAACCATAACATCATAATTGTTAAGAACAAACGACAAGTACACTGTTAAATGTCGGATTCATTGGAGTAAAAATAACTTAACAATCTTACTTACCATTCTACTTCAATTTTCTATTACACGGTCAGAGTTGTTCGTACTTAAAGGAACAATATAAACGGCCCTTTGTTGCTCTGCAACAACTGTAACAAAGAATCAACACCTTTTAACAATTAAAATCTAACCTGAGCTAATTTAACCGGTATGATCCAGTCATAGTTTGGGATTACGACAGTATCATTTCATTGCCTTTTTTTTATGGTTATCACCTTTTTGATAAAGTCAGACTGGCACGTATTTTCATCGCAAAATCAACTACTGCAGCTCAAGCATTACTACAAAATACTTGCTTTAATTTCGGTTGAACAACAACCTCCAACAAAAATTTATAATTTATTTTGTTTAAGGAAGAAAATGCAAATAATGTATTCATGCGCTTTCTGATTTGCCTCGGATCTAATATCTACTGCGCTTGTATGTATTTTAGTATGAATAAAAATATTATTAATTATGTAGTTCATTATATTATTATTACCCCCATTGACACACACGTTTACCAATTCTGTTAAAATACATGATAATTTTAGTTGTTACGATTTATTTGTATGTATTTGATTGGGATTTTTTTAATTTGAAGAAATGTTGATGTCAAAGCGTTAGTTGAGCCAAGCGGGAAAGAATAAAATGTTGCGGCTTACTATTAATTTCGTTTTTTCTACTGTTCTTCTTAGAAAAAAACTTGATAAAATTAATATCATTCGACTTGTCGTCGTTTTCCGCTTTTTGCCGGTGGTTAAATTTTCGTTTCTACTGGGTTTTTTGCGTGGCTTTTTGCCTTGTAAAATGTCTCGAAAGAATTCAAAATGCTAGGAATTCGACGAGGCTACAATTGATGATTTGGCCCTTTAAAATCAGGGCAAATATTTTGAAGTCCATAAGAGAGATGATCAAAGAGGAGATGCATGGACTGATTAAATCTGCTGTCAAAGAGGAGATGACTGCATTAATTGGAAAGGTGAATGAAGCAAGGAAAACAATCACCTCTAGACAAGGATTGACATAATTGAGACACAGCTGAAAGCCAACTATGAATTGCTAGATGCGTCTTTGGCCGAAGTGGTCGCCATATCCTCTTGGGACAAGACGAGTCAGGTACAGGGAATGAATCGAAAAGATACAGTCCAGGCAGTTATCAATTGCTGCAACTCCAAACTTGGCGTTAGCATCTCAGAGAGCGACATACATTCTGGTTACGGGTTTTCCAGCAAAAGTGGCCCTCGTCCAATAGTTGTCACCATCACTTCAAAGTTGGTCAGAGACAGAGTCTATGTTCTGAAAAAATCACTGCACAAAAATAAATCATCAAAGATCTACATCAACGAACACATAACCAAGTCAAAGTCGGAAATCTTAGTCAAAGCCAGAAAACTTGTAAAGGAGAAAAACTCTCATCAGAATAGACATGGAATGGTCACGTTTACTTCAAGAGAGGTGAGAACTCGGGGCCAACTCAAGTTCACAACCTCCTTGACTTGGTAAAATATTAACTTCGTTTTTTTAGATGTCTGGTTTTCTTTTCCTCTTATCATAGAGTCTCTGTTTCCTGAAGAAAGTAAGTTTTTCGCCCGACCATGTTTTGTTTTTTTCACGTAAATTGTCGAAGTCTTCAAAATAAATTATCGGACTTGCAAATTCTTTTAAAGAGTTGTGACCCTGGAATAATTGCACTCACTGAAACATGGTTGAATAGTGATAGCGCTGAGAGCATAACGTTGAGAGACTATGAATTCATCTACAAGTGCCGTGAAAGTAAAAGAGGAGGCGGTGTTGGCTTGTTTTTGGACAAGAGAATCAAATTTGAGAACCTTGATGGGGCAAAGCATTTTTTGCCCCCCCCCCCCCCAATAATTTTTCAGAGGGGCAACGTATCATTTTGCCCCCCAATAATTTTGTGGTGGAGCATTTACATATTTTAAGTTAAACTTTTAAGTTGCTAACTAAAAAAAATTAGTTAAACTCACAATTTAACTAAATTATTTTTTTTCTTAGTTATACTGTTGCCTTAACTACAATTTTTTAGTTAAACTAAAAGTTTGCAACTTTTTAGTGAACTAGTTGCCCGTCACTGCACGTTACCATAGCAATGAAGCGTTGAATTGAATTAAAATGAAAGTGACGGCACGGCATGTTGTTTTCGTTATTACTTTTCAAATTAAAAAAATTTAATAGTTGTTTTTTTCTTTAAAAAAGTCTTACCGGTTAGTACTGTTAATTATGTTTTATTTAATAATAATCAAATTAAATCAAAACGTTCGAATTGCAACTTACTGTTTTAGTTTTTATACTTTGAGGCTGAATGAATTAGAATTTTGTTTTTTAATTCAGAAATTGATAAATAAGTTTAGAATGGAAAAGTTTTTGATCAAATTGTCGGCTAAAACCTCCAGGCCGGTTTCAATAGACTCTTTGAGCCAGGTGGATACCGCAAAAGCAGATGCAGATCTAGCGGAAAGTACATCTTCTGCTGTTCTCGGTAAATCCGTGAATGCAAAACGTCGATTTGTGCCAAAATGGACCAATAGCTTCCCCTGGGTTTTGTATGACTCGGAGAAAGACATTGTGCTGTGTTCCACATGTCGAGAAATTTTTCTGACCATGGGTCTGCCGTTTTCCTCCAGAAAGGAAACAGTTTTCATCGAAACAGGATTGAATAATTGGAAAAAGGGTTTGGAAAAGTTTTTTTGCAAAATTGGGTTTTTTACTAGTATCTATGAAAACTGTCGTTCTTCGCAGTCTACGTCAATTCACTTTAAACCAATGAAAAACGATTTACGAACTAAAGTTTCAGCGACAAGTTTATGAAATAAATTTGGCCCCCCAATAATTTTATCAAGTTGGCGCCTCTGATTGTACCTCATCAACATCAAGACAACGCAATCAATGTGACATTTGTACAGCAGAATGAAGACAAAGTTATAAACTAAATGCACTAATGTTGAAGTATCAGGATGTATGTTTTAGTTTGAGCAACGATTGAAAGCAAACATACAGCAAAAAATAAAGCGGGCTTTTTAGTAGGGTTCGATTGACTTTGGATATCAAAATAATGTTGGTCTAGCATCTAAATAACATTATAACATTATAAACAAATTCATTATAACATTATAAAAAAAGTTCATTAAATAATTTTGCCTTCACTTGCCGCCTTGGCATCGATTATCTTTCATTATTCGATATTGAAATATATGAGGAAACTTCTTAATTCAGTGGTTATTTTTGTTTTGAATAACTATAAAGTAGTATATAATTATTTTATTCGCTTGACTCTATCATTTAACATGAATGTAAGTGCACAGAATGCAAATTATTTAAGCATATAATTTTGCAAAAGTGCAAAACTCATGCCGAGTCTGTTTTCTTGAGTCGTCCAATCTTTTTTTGAAACAAAATGTGAAATAAACTTTCAAAATAAAAGTTTTGCTCCAATATATCAGTCTCTTTTCACCAGGGACGTCATTATAAGATTGAAGTGTTAAACCAGGCTAACACTTGACTTTTAATCGAACGTACAATCGGTATAACTCATAAACGGATTGACGACAATGAAAAGCATCAGCGCGGTAAAAACTCGGAGAATGTAAACAAAACATCCTTCGTAGGGATGTACAGTCACTACAGTGAGCTCCTCCCTGGGAAGACGGAGTCAGTAGTAGATGTGATCCCGGTGATGATTGAAACGAACACATCTTCCTGATCTTGTGCGTGGGGGTTCAGGTGGGTTATTGGGAGAATTTGTGATGGATGCAGGAGCTGTCTGGTCAACAAGCGTCCCTGGCGTCGTCATCGGCATCTTGGCAAGTTTGACACGATCCAGTGAAACACAACTGGTGGATCCATCGGGAAGTTCTATCTTGACAATATGTTGTTTGGTATCAAGGACTTTGTAAGGACCCTGGTATGGAGCCTCTAAAGGTTGTCGAACTCTATCTATCCGCAACCAGACATATTGTCCAGGTTGCAAGGTAACTGACTGTGGGCGGATGGTTCGACCATGGTGTATACCTTCAGAGAGAGTTGTAAAGTCCAGTTGACGCATGTGCTTGTGGAGTTGCTGGATTGCTTCAAACTGTTCCTTAGTAGAAGGATTCGCTTTGTGAAAGAAGACATGTGACATCAAGATGTCTGAGCCTGTCATGGCTGTAAACGGTGAATACCCATGTTCAGTCGGTAAAGCTCTCAATGCTAAGCAAACTATTGGAAGTGCTATGAGCCATTCTTCATTTCGAGACACAAGTGCTGTCTTGAGTGTTCTATGGAAACGCTCGATCATCCCATTGGACTGAGGGTGATAAGCAGTGGTGCGTAATCGATGAAAACCAATAGAATGGGACAAAGCATTGAAGAGACTGCTTTCAAACTGTCGTCCTTGATCTGTAGTGAGGCACAATGGTACTCCAAATCTACTAATCCAGTGGGTTAAAAATGCCTCAGCAACTGTGGTAGCTGTGATTGAGGCTACGGGAACACATTCAAACCAACGCGTTGCTCTGTCGATGAGTGTCACAACATATTGCATCTCTGAGGTGTAATGAGAACCAAGTGTTTTTGAAGGTTTCAGAGGTCCTACTATGTCCATGTGAACTGTTTGAAATCGATCATTGAATGGATACATGGGTTGTTCTGGGATACTCTTGTTGTGACGATTGACCTTGGCTTTCTGACAGTCTAAGCAGTTGTTGACCCATTGTTTGATGTCCCCTTTCATTTTAGGCCAATAATACCTTGTTGCAATCAAATTAGTAGATCCTCGTATACCTGGATGTGCCAGATTGTGAAGGTGCCTAAACACTGATTGTCGTTGTGCTAAGGGAACATATGGACGGGGATAAATTGAGCTGTTTTCGCAAAGAATTGTCAAGTCCGCCGAGAGTTGATGGGATGTGAGAGCATCCTTGCACTTTTGTATTTCCGGATCTTCAGTCTGTGCTTTGGCAATACTCGCTAGATCTGGGTGTTCAAGTTGCAGTGCAGTGACTGGCCTGGAAAGTGCATCTGCTACTATGTTTTCAGCTCCTCTGATGTGATGTATTTCAGTCACATATTCAGAGATGATGGAGAGACGTCGTTGTTGCATGTGGGTCTTCTGGTCCCTGTTGGACTGAAAAGCTTGGCAGATGGGTTTGTGGTCTGTAAATAAATGGAGTTCCCTGCCTTCAACGATGTGCTTGAAATGGAGGACAGCCAAGTATGCTGCCAAAAGCTCTTTGTCAAATGCAGAGTATATTGATTCTGTTTTAGAAAGTCTCTTGGAATAAAAAGCAATTGGCTGTGGTATACCCAAAACAACCTGATGAAGTGCCGCACCGATGGCTACCGAAGATGCATCAGTCACTAGGTGGTATAGGTTACTAGACTTGCTAATGTAATGAAGATTGGCCGCATCTGCTAGAGATGATTTTACATCTTCAAAAGCTTTGCACAGAGAGGTTTCCCACGTCAATTGATGGTTACGTTGATTTGTACTTCCCAAAAGAGTATACAAGGGGGCAGATATCTGGGCAAAATGAGGGATGAATGATCTATAATATCCAATCATGCCAATAAAACGTCGTAAACCTGCATAGTCTTTCGGTTTAGGAAAATCGATGATGGCTCGTGTGTTATCTTCAGGTGGTGATATTCCAGTCGAAGATAGTCTATGGCCTAGAAACACAACAGAGCTCTGGGCAAACATACATTTACTGACGTTGATCCGGAGGTTGTTTTCCTCCAGCCGCTGAAAGACAGTTCTGAGGTGCTGTATATGCTCATGCTCATTGTTTGAGGCTACCAAAATATCGTCAATATACACACAAACAAACGGCAAGTCTTGAAAAGTTGCATCCATGAATCTTTGGAATGTTTGAGTTGCATTTCTGAGGCCGAATGGCATGCGAGTAAATTCAAACAAACCAAAAGGAGTTGTAACGGCTGTCTTTGGAATATCATCTGGATGAATGGGGATATTGTAATATGCCTTCAGCAAATCTAATTTACTGAATACTGAACTGCCACTGAGTCGGCTTGTCACATCAGAAATTCTTGGCAGAGGATATCTGTCAGGTTTTGTGACACTGTTGAGTTTCCGATAATCTCCACAGGGCCGCCATTGGTTGTCCTTTTTGGGGACCATGTGTAGTGGGCTGGAATAAGAACTGCAAGATTGTCGAACAATCCCAGCCTTTAACAGCATTGCGAATTCTTGCTTAGCGGCCTCAAATTTGTCAAGTGGGAGTTGTCGAAAACGGGAACAGATTGGCTTGTTTGATGTTAGTTCAATTGTATGCTGTGCTGACAATGAAGGTGAACGGAGGTCTATCTGCCAAGGGCCAACCAGAGCAGTGTGACGTTCTATTAATGCCTTGATGAGTGGGGGGGTGTCAGGTGGACAGTCGAATACAGGGGCAATAATCTCCCCAACCGTTGTTATCATTGCTGTGGAGAGTGACGTCTTCATGTCCAGAAGTTGGCGGTTGCGACAGTCAACAAGTAGATGGTGATGAATGAAGAAATCAGCCCCTAATACATGAAGTACTGGACCAACTGTCGTGCCAACAATGCTCCAGGATCACAAGAGCTTCTGATGACTTTTAGAGTATTTGGATCAGTCCATTACCTCTTCGAAGTCAGGAATGGCTCTGAAGGTGATTAGTTTGCTTAAAACTTAGGTCGCCCTAATCACTAATTAATTATTAAATAAATTCACATCGAATATTATGCTCAGTTTATCAGGACATAGTTTTTTCGTAAGACGCTGTTAATTAATACTTAACTAATTATAAGTTATTACTATTATATTATATTATTAATTAATAATAAATAAGTTATAAGGTATTATTTTATTATATTACTAATTAATTATAATACTAATAATTATATTATATATAATTATAATAACAATTATTATAATATATTATTAATTTATTATTATTATTATTATATTGAAAATTTGTCTGTTTCAGATTTGACAACTCCTCAACCCCCAGTTCCTCCTCCAAATTATTGGTGGATTGTTGCAGTGGTCGGAACTTTGGCTCTTGTGGTCTACGGCCTCATCACTTGCCTTCGTCGTTGCTGCTGCTGCTGTTGCTGCTGCAAGGTTGGCATGCTTATTTTTCCGACTTTATTTTTTTAAATAGTTGAGAAACATTATTATAAGTAGATTATTTCTATTGATATTATTTTTTACCTTGTATTTCAGTCTTACAAAGAAGTGTGAAAAATGCTGAATGATCTTGGAGAGATTTGGTCCTGACTTCTTGACTCGAAAATAATTTCAATCATTTTGTTTATTCCTTGATTAGGATTATCAAAATTTGTCTTCAAATTTAAGTGACGCTCTTTATGACGAGCAATCTATTGAAAGTGTTGTTTAACCGCATGACGACTACAATAAAATTTGTTGCATTTATTCACGTTTCTACTTTTTCTTAATTTTCGAGTTACAGCAAATACTTGAACTACAAAAAATACTTTTACAATTTTGGAAAGGAACTTCGTCTTCCAAAATAAAAAAAATACTTATAGCTTTCGAATCTATCAAATGATCTTAGATTGTAATGAATACTGCCCATGAAATTATAGCAATTACTTCAAATAATATAAATCAAAGTCCGAATAAATAAGCTAATAAAAAGACTGGCCAGGATATTTCATTTACCAGTCAGTTCAAAGCAATTGAGGATCGGATCAATTTCATCAAGGCCAGAACTATGGGATGTCTTCATTTGACCAGCAATACTCATGATCTCACCTGGCGTCGTTAGAGAAGCATTCATCGGGTGCAATGAAAGAAATTTTTATTATTTTTTAATTTATTAAGTGGGTAGAGGACCGAAGCCTCTTACCTGCCCAGTATCAAACAGCAAAACATTGAGGAAAGAAACGAGAGGATCAATCATTAGTAAACGAGAAAAGGTGACAAGTCATATTCATTGAGGAGGGAGGTGAAGCGACTATAGGTGCTAGTTGAGACAATGCTATTAGGTAGATTATTTCGAAATATTAATTATTCGATTTGTGAAAAAAATAAACGGTGTTGTCTATTGCGCAAAAATATGACCTTATTTTAAATTTATGACCTCTAGTTGACGGGTAGTTTGCAAAATGAATGTGGTTTTTAAGTTGAGTTGATGTTAAATTATTGATGATCCTGTATAATAAGCAGAGGTCAGCTATTTAACGGTGATTTTCAAGCGATTTAAGTTGTAGAGCCTCGAGTCGATATAGTACTTTAGCTGTCCAACAAGCAGGGATGGCCTTGGTAAATTTCTTTTGGATGTTTTCAATGTTTATAGTGAGGGTTCCAGACCTGACTGCTGTACTCAAGGATTGGTCTGACATGTGCGCAGAAAGCTTTGATGAGAAGATTCTTGTCCCTAGAGGTGAATGATTTGATTTGTTTGATCAACTGTGGTGAGCAGGATATCATCAATCTGGTATTGTTGTGGTCCATTTCTGGAACTGGTTTTAATTGAGCAATTAAAGCATTTTTCCTTGGTTAGGTTCAGCTGCCTTCTCCATGTAGTAAGCATTAAAAATGTAAAAATTGTGAATTAATTTCAAATCACAGAGATTTCAATAAAAAATGTTTTGCAAAATCTTTATTAAATTAACAAAATCCGAGGACAGTCAAGCCAATTAAACATTAATATATCGCTCGGGTAAACAACACGTCCGACTGTTGGCTAAAATAAACGAACTTAAACTATTCTAACGTTGATAATTTCAAAAGAAACGTTGTTGGAACTTATCGTAGTGACTTATTGCTTCTTTTCGGCTAATTTTAAAGTCAATATGCCGAGAACTGAGAAACCGTCTATCTCCGAGGATTGTATGAGAGACGTTCTCGTAGAAATGACGGACTCACTGTGTGCAAAACTGACCCTAATGAATGAAAAGATAATGCTTTCGGTCACCGAAAAGCTTAACGAGTGTTTCAGCAAATCAATGGAGCTACTGACAAAGACTTTTCAGAACATGATGACACAGGTAACCAAATCAATGGCCGAGTGTTTTCAGAATGCACTCGCCCCAGTATTGCAGAGGCTGGATTCAATTGACAAAAAAACAGAGTTTAAAGAAAAGACGAGCGATGACAGAAATGAGGCAGTAAAGATCGCCACAAAGACATTATTGGACTTTGAAAGAGAGAGGGAAGAGAAGAAGCGTAGAGCCAGCAATATCATTGTCTCAAGCCTACCCCCCAAATGTCAAGGACGTTGATCTGTTTGGAGATTTCTGCC
Organism: Whitmania pigra; assembly: GCA_021613335.1. Classification (NCBI taxonomy): domain Eukaryota; kingdom Metazoa; phylum Annelida; class Clitellata; order Hirudinida; family Haemopidae; genus Whitmania; species Whitmania pigra. Next base: position 105,335 of record JAJTWR010000053.1, read on the forward strand.
AAAACAACCTGACTGTAAAGCCTCGAGTGATTGCAACCAGACGACTGGGCAGAGATAGCCAAAATCTCAATGCTAAGCTCTGTGTTACATAGGAGAATGTTGAGGCGGTTAAGGATGTAATTTCATCATCCAGACTCCTCCGCGCCTCACAAGACTCCGAAGTCAGGAGAGTATTTTTCAATCTTGATCTCACCCGTCTGCAGTCTGTAGAGGCGTACGCTCGCAGATTGGCCAAACGTTCTTCTAGGACTCAGAAGGATACTACAACTCAGCCCTTTCCATAAGCTGATTTTAACTAATCTTAGAAGTTGCAACAATAAGTTCAATGAAGTATTTATGTTTTTAAACGCAGAAAAACCTGATATTTTTTGTTGTACTGAAACATGGCTCAATACTGACCTCCCCAGCTCACTGTTTTGGCCACGCAACTACCAGGTGATACGTTGGGACAGAAATTCAAAGGGCGGTGGAGTTATGTTAATTATTAAGGACTATTTTTCTTATCAATACCAAACGAGTTTTCCAACACAGAACTTGTTTGTATTGATCTCTCAGCAAACCACTACTCAAACTAGATCTGCCCGAGCGATGATGAACTTAGTTTTCGCCTTTAGGTTTATTTTTCGATCGTGTTAGAGGCTTCGGCCCTTCGTTCGTGACTTTAAATAAAAATAAATAAATAAAAATTAAGTTACACAGGTCTGACAGTAAGTCGTCCACACGATTTGCAGCAATTAGCCTTCATTGTTTGGGTTTGACACAAACTAGGATTGTATTCCACCAGATCCCTGCATGTGAAATTCTTTGATTGGTGTTTCACCTTGTCCTCATCCCCTTTGCAGGTATCTGAATCACGATTAGAATAACCAAAATTAAATGATTTTGCCAAATGCTCCAATTTTCTTGACTAAATTTTGTTTTATTATGCTTGATTATAAAAATATAATAAAACATTTTAATATCAATAGTGTTTATTGAAAAAAAAATTTCACTCACTTTCTATACCAGTACATGACGCACAGCAGTATTTCTTGAATATACTATCGTTACAGAAATTTGGATTTTGATTAACCAATGATTTACAATCTCCTTGCAATGGTTCTCCAAGAACACCCTGACATGATAAAGTGCCTTTGAAATCGCCTTGAGTACAAAATCCTGAATATAATTTGCTTGGTTGCATCAGATGTCAAAACAATATTATTTATAGTTATTGATGGAAGGTTAAACTATTTGAAAACGTAATCGAGATAGTGAAAGGGGTTGCTCTGGTACCTGCATAAGAACTGTTGGTTGATGACGAATAGGCGGCACAGGATTGACAACAGTATTGAGAAGAGAGGTGACACACTTCGGGTACAAGTCCCAAGCAATTTCTTCCTTTGTCTCCGTAGAGGCAGTTGCTGTTTGACGTGTTCTGGACGAGGTTCCTGCAGGTTTTGCAGCAGGCGGTGGCATAGTAACCATAGTAACAGTCTCTCGGTTCGAGATGTCGACATTTATTTATGGTGTCTTGACATCCTGTTTGTCAAATGAAGTAGCAGTTCGGGAGATATCCAATGCGAACATCGATTGAAAATCGAAATATCGCAGTAATAATCGCATATTTAATAATAAGATTATTTAATACACATTCTATTCATTATGATCGCTTAGTTTCTCATTTGAACTAAATTCTTACCTCCGTTAATGGTCGGGTTGCCAGCGCATGACGCACAGCAAAGTTGTCTGAATGTCACCGAATTGCATAAATATGGATATTTGAACGCTTCTTCGCATCTCATATGCAGTCCAGTCCATTTGAGGATAGAATTTGGAATTGGGAACGATGGCTTGTAATCACCATAAACACAGCGATCTGTTTGAATTAGAACGAGCATTACAGGATGTATTCGCCTATTTCGAGATTGAAACCAGGTAGCACACGAATTCACAACGAAATTGTTATAATAAGCAGTTAGTAAAAGTTATACTTATATCAAATGAATTATTGGTGTCGATGAAAGATGATTTTGTTAAGCTCTGTTAAAATTTTACTTTGATTTACCTGGTGCACTTGGAGCCCTGCGATCTTTTTTGCATTTTCCTTTGCGACACCAGGCTCCATTTGAACAGGTGGTTCCATCCAGTGTCTTCGACTCACCACCTCGGGTGCATTTGAGGACCTGGCATATTTCGCTGTTCCCCTTTATATTATAATACAATTAGAAACTTTTATAATAATAAAAATCAATATTCTATAAAAATAAAATAATGTTAATTAAAACAAAACTTTGTATTTATCGAACATTAAATTTTTATTCAATTCTTACGCCTTCGAAGCGAGACTCTGGGCCATGGGCGGTTCTGCATTGATAATCAGGATCGTAGATTTGGCCTGGGTACAGTTCTAAAAAGATGTCTGTTTCAGGAATTTGGGAATCATTTCCTTCGATTATCAAGCAGTTCTTTTTAATTCTAAAATTATGATGCTGATTGCAATCATCGTATGGAGGTACACATCATATAATCCATTACATTAAAAATTATATTAAATAATAATTTAATTTTATTATACATAGTAAATCAAATTTGTTGCAATATTTGCTGGCAAATAAATACTATTTTACGACTGGATTCAAACTTGACATACGTGTCCATAAATGTAACATGACTTATAGTGTGGTTGATTGAACATTCTGAGAAGAAGTAAGACTTGTGATTGTCATCATTTGAGTAATCCTCCAAAATCGCTTTCATAATGTTGCCCTTGGAATGGCATTCGGTCATGCCGTCGTGAAGCATGCCCAGGCTTTTGGAAGTGTTATTATTAATTTTTTTAATAGTTAATACCAGTAAAATTATACTGAAAAAACATCATAACAATAAAATTAAACTTTATTAAACTCACGAATGTCCTAGCTCGTGTGCGAACGTAAGGATTGTCTGATAAAACCTTCGGTACCTGACGATGGTGTGACTAAGACTTCCACAAATACCCGTTCGAGATGACACACCGTTTAAATATTCATCATTGGAAAGGATAACGTATCTAAAAAAATAGAGATAGACTGCTTTTAAAATAAATGGATGGCTGTGCTAGATATAGGATTTTAGAAAATAAGGTTGGTTTGCTCAATAGGTTATTATATTACTATTCGTTCATAATAATTATCTTTGAGATATCGTTGAAATAACCGCGTAAATGTTGCAAGGAAGTCATATGAAGGAAATTCGAAATTCTTATTTTGTTTTTCCTTGATGCTTTTACGCCATTTGCTAAATTTGTAATAAGCGTCCTCATAAATAGTGAAGTCATCAATTCTTGAGCTTTCAATGAATGGTGTGTCACTGGCATTCTGAAAACATGTAAATTAGTATATAATATATAGTATTAGTAAACGATTAAATAAATTATGGATTGAACTAATGAATGAACAAATTAAAAAAATTGTCGATTGATTCAATTCAGAATTTGTTTAATCTTCGCAATATTGATTAATTTTCATAATATATTTCCTCAAATAACCTACCTTTGAAATAAACATCCCAACCCACTTTGTGGTGAACTTCAAATGCTTAATCTCAATTCTTTCAAATATCATTTTCACCTAAGAATAACGTTAACTTTTATTTAATTATTTGAAATAATATTCTTCTACTTAAATGGTATGTAGCACAAAAATAGTTATTAGAATAATTACTTGGAAAGCTTAAGATTGAAGCAGCTGACATGTTACAAAATTTAATTTTATGATAAGTCAGTAATTGGTTATATCAATTGTGATCGTCATTTAACCACCTACTTTTTCCATGATGTGGGTGAAGATAAATATGATGTTTTTAATGGCTTCTTCATTTTTTTCTTTGTCGGTTGAGGCTGTACTTTCTTCAAAGAACCTAAAATAAGTTTGTATTGAATGGTTTTTAAATTTATTTGCATTTAATATCTGTTTTTTTGTTTTATAGTTAAATCAAGAAACTAACTTTCTATAAAGAGAATAATCCATCATTGTGAATATTTCAACAGTCAACAGCCTCTTCTTTAACTCTGTTTTTGTAGATCGTTTCATAATCCTCATGTCTTTTAATTCATTATTCACATAATCTGACAAATTAAATTGATAATTGCAATAATATGTTATTTTATTAATTAATATAGACAGAAGATATTCGGAAATCCACCTTCAACCAAGTTTCTGTCCTGCTTAAATTTTATTGGTGGAGTTTCAAAGAGCGAGTGGACTACGCCATCAATGTTAAGAAAATTGGCTTTGATGTCGTCACTCCCTACGTCAGAGCCTATGTCAGCATTATTCAGAAATGGATCGTTCTCGAAGAAATCTCTTGGTCCCAATGAGAATGATTTGCCACCATGAACAAATGTAATGATCTGCATTTATATATCATAATTTATTTACAATTTTCAAGTTTTAATCAAATTGTATATCAATAAGTATACATGTCATTCAAATTTCTTGTCTGCTTGGTGTTGATCAAAAGTAAATCATGCGATTGTGACCGTTTAAGAAATTTTGAAATATTTAGAATTTTGTCGCAGACCGTTATTTGTATTGCGTGGTTAATTACTCACATAGTAAGTTTCTTTAGTCTCGCCAGCCTTCTTGATGGTAACAGTAGCTAAAGCATCGAAATTTTCATCTTTATAAGCGCCAGCGAACTGTGATTTTAAAATGAAAAAAACTGCAAAGCTTACGTTTTTAGAAGCATGTACAATATAACTTAATAACAGAACTGCAATTTCAATCAGTGAATAAAGGAGACAATAATTATGATATTCAACGTCATTTGAAAACGCTCTGAAACTCCTAAATTTAAATCAAATATAAATTTCGCGCAAATACAATGTTTACGAAACCAACGTCTTCGCTGTTTTTCCAAATTGAACTTTGACCCCGTGTATTGGTTATTATTAGAGGCAGTTCATTGGAATCTGTCGATTGCTTGATTAGATTCAAGGTTATTTTATTGTTTTCAAGTTCAAAGTCGAATTCGATGGAATCCGGTAGTGACTTTGAGTTGTGTTTGTTGTCCTTGTAAATCCATCTTGGTTTGACTGCAATGCAACTGGGATTAAACATAACAATAACCACATTGCATCACAATGGTTTAAAGATTTTTAAAAATTCAGAAAGAAAACATGTCAAAAACGAAAGCCTTCTAAAATTGTAGAATACTTAATATATTTATTATCACATTAACCGTTGGTTCGTAGAAATGTTTATTGAAAATACTAATAAGACAATTTATTACCTTCTTCTATTTTGAAAGACGTCGATAGGAGGACACATGTAAGCAGTAATAGCACTTGTGTAAATCTGAAAGCCTAAAAATAATAATTTCGAAATAAATTAATTAATATATTAACGTGTAATAACCGTATAATCATGATTGCTAAGAACTGTTAAAATGAACTGTTAATTGTCGGAGTCATTGGAGTAAATATAACTTAACAATTTCACTTACCATTCTCCTATAGTTTCCTATTACACTGTCAGAGTTGTTCGTACTTATAAGAACAATGTAAATGGCCCTTTGTTGCAGAACAACAACTGTAACAAAGAATCAAAACCTTTAATAAATTAAAATCTAACCTGAGTTAATTTAACCGGTATGATCCAGTCATAGACTGAGATTATGACTGTATCATTTCATTGTTACTCCTTTTTGATAAAGTCAGAATGGCACACATTTTCAAATCTGCTGATGGTGGCATTATCAACTACCACTATAACAGTGCAACTCAAACACTAATACGAAATATTTGCTTTAATTTCGGTTGAACAACTTCCAACAATGATCTTTAATTTATTTTGTTTAAGGAAGAAAATGCGATTAATGCGTTTTCTGATTTGCCTCGAGTCTAATCTACTTCAATAATAATTTACAACGTATGAAAATATGAGTTAATGATAACAACCATGCATTTGTCATTTTATTTCACATTCACACTCTATTACACATGCACATTACATTTTAAAATACAAACTAAACCAGTTGCTAATTTGGTAATAAGATTACCTATTCGTAATTATTTTATTTCAACTTGTTTATGTTCATAAAAGAAAACGCTTTTGTATACGAACAAATGTATGTGGATCCAAATAGTGACAAAAGCTTGGCAGCAAAGTTTTTTATGTGTTAAAATACCGCTTGCATACTCATTGCAAAGCAAGCAGACTGCTTTGCTCCCAATGCAATATTTAGCAGACCATTCGTCATTAAAAACACGACATTCGTCCTCAATCTTACTTTTTTTGGCAGCACGCATGGTTAAATCAATGTCTATTTGCTTTTAAAATACAATTTTTATAAAGTCTTTCAAAATTTAAATTGTAAACAAAAGCCTCTTCAGTTGAGCGGAATAGCAGTTTCGAATCGGGATGTTAACAATGAATATTCTGAAGCCATAAAAAAGATTTAATATCTCTAGGTTCAAATCAAATAGTTGAAATAAAAATTTCAATAATTAATAATAATTATGTTCTGGCGAGCTTGTTTGCCCACCCCTGATTTAGTTTAGTATATTATTATTACCCATATTATCGCAGACAAGTTTACCAATCCTATTAAAATATTTTAAAATTTTATTTATTACGATTTATTTGTATGTATACCATTGGGATTTTTTTTAATTTGGAGAAATGTTATTGCTGATCAACTACATTAACATATCAAGACAACAAGAAACTAAAAAAAAACAATTTAAACAAAACCCAAGACACCGTAATGTTTAACTTTACTTAATAAGATTGATGATTAACTGTATCAACGACCTTAAGCAAACCAAACCAATACCATCTTAAACAGCATAACCTCTATAAATAACAATATATATGTTCCTTTGTTCAAAATCTATTTACATCAAATTAAAGGATAAAAAACAATTTAACCCTTTCGTGGATTATCACCAGAATTCCCGTCAAGCGTTTGTTCAGTATCTATGGATTTAGACGACAAATCTCTTCCATTTTCGTGTAATATTGTTATTAATTGAAGCGTTTTTGAAATAAAAAAGAATCTAAAATAATTTTGTGAAAGGATTAATGTTTTGAACTGACTGGTTAATGAAATATCTAAAAGAAGGATTGTAACATTTAAGTGAAATCGTAGTAAACGATCCTGAACAGTTTTATTGATAGTGTTGTAAACTTGTAAATTAAGTTTATATCGCTAAAATAATCAAATTTATATTTCATTATATTTGGTTTTGGTTGAGAAAGAGACCGACGAAATTGTAGAAAAACTTTGGGAAGAAAAGTGTTTCTCCCATGGAGTGAGGAATTGGGGAAGAAACAGATGGAAGAGATGGGTGAGGAGAACGGTGCTGAAGAACTTTGCTGAGATGAGTGAGGGCAGTTTGGTGGTTGACGGGGACAGTCCAATAGTGGAGCTCCCCATAAATGTTGAGAATGAGGACAACGGTGAGCTGAGGGAGAGTTTCGCGAGCCCCAAAGAAGTCGCGCCCAATGTGGAGCCTCCTCGCGTTGAGGAATCAGTGGAGAAATTGGACCTGGAGAGCAGTGGCGAGCGATTTGAGTTGGGGGTTTTCAAATTCGATTCAGCTATGGATGTCGTGGAGGTTGGAGCTGCGGATGTCATTGTAACTGGGAGTGGGGATGTCAGCGGTCATGAGTCCGTGGTTGATAAGGTTGGATCAATGTCTGATGAGTTCATTTGTAGAGTTCTCAGCCAGGGCGGGCTTTCTGGCTTTCGGGGGTCGTCGGAGACTCGGGAGAGCCTTTAGTAGTGTTGCTTGTTTTGCTGATCTCTTTCAGCAAGCATTTTTGTGGAGATGCGAGAGGAGGACGGGCTCGCATTAAATCAATGGTAGTACATGGGTACCATGTTAGAGATTGTGTCCCGAGAGTAAAAATGAAGGTGGCACACATCCGCCGACTGGCGAAGTACCACGGGGAGCAGTCTGTTTGGGACGAACAGATTTAAGGAGGGTGTAATGTTGTAAACTTGGAAATTAATTAAGTTTATATCGCTAAAATAATCAAATTTATATTTCATTATATTTGGTATCTTTGTTGAGCACCAGGTATCTAATATTTCTACAGAAAAGCATTCTCGATATTTACCTGACATTCAACGAGAATCCAAACAACTTAGAAGCCCAAATATCCATTTGCGTCCTTAAGTACCTCAATCCTTAAACGCTTAACTTCTGTTATTCAATTCCGTTAACTGAATACTTGCTCTAATAAACTTATTAGTTAACTTACTTATTTGCGGAACCCCGGGTTATTTCAATAACTTATTTACTCGGACTTTAATTTTATTATTTGAAGTAATTAGTATGGGCAGTATTCATTACAATCTAAAGATGTAACCTTTGATCTATTCTGAAGCTATAAGTATTTGTTATTTAGAAAGTCAAAGTTCCTTTCCAAAATTCTAAAGTTATTTCTTGTAGTGCAAGTATTTGTTGTTGCTCGAATATTAAGAAAAATTAGAAACTTGTATAAATGCAACAAATTTTATTTTTATCATAATACGATTAAACAATTTTAAAAATTTGCGTGTCATAAAGAGCGTCATTTAAATTTTGAAGACAAATTTTGATAATCCTAATCAAGGAATAAACAAAATGACTGAAATGATTTTTAAGTCAAGAAGTCAGGAGTCAAATTTCTCCAAGATCATTCATCATCTTTCACACTTCTTTGTAAGACTGAAATACAAGGTAAAAAAATAATAACAATAGTAATAATCTACTAATAATAATGTTTCTTAACTATTTAAAAAAAATGTCAGAAAAACAAGCATGCCAACCTCGCAGCAGCAGCAGCAGCAACAACGACGAAGGCAAGTGATGAGGGCGTAGACCACAAGAGCCAAACTTCCGACCACTGCAACAAGCCACCAATAATTCGGAGGAGGAACTGGCGTTCGAGGAGTTGTGAAATCTGAAACAGACAAATTTCCAATATTACAATATTATGATAAACATTCCATTTTATTTTGCTTATTCCGCTTATTATATTATATATTATTATTATTATTATTATTATTATTATTAATGGCGGAATAAGCAAAATAAAATGGAATGTTTATAATGTATAATAATATATATAATATAATAATAATATTATTATAATATTAAGATAAATAATATTATATATTACAAAATATAAATATTATTATAAATATTATTATTAATCTAACTAAACAACTAAAATCTGACGATTGAAATAACATTCGTTATGAATTTATTTAATAATGGACGGATCCAAATACTCTGAAGGTCGTGATAAGCTTTTGTAGACCTGGAGCATTATTGTCACGACAATTGGTCCAAAACTCAACATTTGGCTCAAGAGAGTAACGTGTCTCATTGTGTTTGAACATCAATACCTGGTGCGAGAATGAATAACAATTTGTTTAAAACATGAAAATATTAATATTGATTTGAAACATAGAAATATTAATATAATTATTGATGACTAACAAGACGTCTCTCCAGCCTTCTTCCACTCACACGCATGGGTATCATTGCCTTTGCTTCAAGTTCATGGTCCACATAAACGTCTAATGGCTAAAAGCATAATATATAATGTGTGCATTTATGTTCAATTTAACCACACGTATGAAAAATAATTTAATATTGTAATGAGAATTCAAATAAAAACAAAAATAATTAAAAAGTACCACCAACTGCATTCGATTTCAAGGCACTCAAACGTTTTGCTAAACACCTAAAGATTAAAGTCATAAATCAAAATATTTAATTTGCTAACTTCCTCTTCCCGCTTGCAGGTGACTCCTTGCCCTTCCAGGACAATTTCTTCTTCTTCCTGTGGTGTTTTGACCAGAACCAAAGGTACTGATTCCTCCTCTAGAGTCACGTTCAAGAAGCACTTCTCCAATGGATGCACTGTAAATGTGTTAGTTTACACATTACATATTAATTTGTTAGTAAGATATTAGTTTCTTTTTAAAAACTGTTATTTATTCAAACTTATATATTTGTTAAAACTCTATCTTTTCAATTGCGAAATTGGCAGTTGTATCATTGTATTAATAAAAATTGAAACAAACTTAAAAAAATATAATAAGATGTAACACAAATATAAAATTTTATTAATATTAAAATTCTAATATCAATGACATAATTCTTACTTTCAGTTGGCTCACTGGGCTCAGATAGTAGATCCACCGCCAAAACATCTTGACCCTCTGGATCAACAGTTAAGCCCATGCCTTTTCCACAAACGGCAATGGAACAGAAGCAGAACAACACCGTCAAAAGACTAACCATCTGTAAAATATTGGAATTAAATTAATTACTTTCCAAGAATGTAGAAGTAAAATAACAAAACCTTAAGAAGGAAGAGCAACAATTCACTTCGAATGAGAAATGACAACATTCTCAACCCTCTCCTGCCTATATTGCGTTAATTATTGATTTTCACAGTATTCTAATCGATATTAATTTTCATTAACTAACCGTGGACCCTTTACAGATGTGTCTATGAATCATAGAGGTGTAAAAATATGTTTTGGAGTGATTTGCATGGTTTAACGCTTGTGAATGTAAAAATTATGACTCCGCTTGTTATATGTGATCAGTTAATTGACTAATTTATTTACCTTAACTTTTAGAGTTAGATAATTTTGATAAACTTTTGTTGCAAATAGTCAAGGGCTAAAGTTGAAACTTAACCTGAAACAATTTGCACTCAAAGAGCAGTTAATGAACAATTGATTTTAATACCTGCTAGTTGTAACTCGCATAAGTTGTTTTCCTATTGATTTTTCGACTGAAACCTGTGACATCAAGCCATTAAAAGCTACAATATGGTTTTGGTTTAATTCATAATTATTCGAATGCATTTTAGTTAATGGCGCGAATTTCCATAGCAGAAAGCGTGAATGTTATTATAACGTAAAAAATAATTTTTAGACAAACAAAATTACGATAATCATTACAAAAGACTCATTCATTTTTCTAAATGCTAATTGATGAACAGATTGAGCTATTTTGTAAAATGGGAAAGCTTTTTGCATTAACTTTAAATATTAGCGATTTATAAAACCATATACATTTGTGAATTGCTGAAGCTGAATGTCATGCTTGTAATTGCCTATTTAGTAGGTAATTGTTTCTAATAAAAACAGTTTTTTCACTGACGATTTATTTTTTACAGTTTGTGAAGATATATTGAGACACAAAGGTTTTAAAATAAAACAATTGTCATGCAATTTTTTTTTATTTAATTTAAATATTAAAAGCTTAAATACAGACATGTCAATCATACTTGAAATTTCAAAGTCCTGACAATAAGACTGCCACACAATATGCGGCAGTTAGCATTCTTATTTCATTTCCTGGCCATGGTTATCGCTTGCCTTTTTTTATTTATTGATGACTGGTTGGTCATGGAATACTATACACGTGATATGTTTAAAGCTCTAACAATATTTATTTACTAAAAACCTTTAAAAATTAATAGTGCTGGGTAATAAGCAATTTGCTTGAGATTCATTGGTTACAACTTTAGAACTTCATTGCCTCATTGGTTGAAAAATATGACGTTTTTAATACCTGCTTAATCCGACCCCAGTTACCTAGGGATAACTAATGGCTTCATCTGAACACTTTTAAGGATTAGGGAATTGCAACCGATAATGTTATTTGGAGTTTTTTGGGCAAAGCGATGAAGCCACGTCAATGAATTTTAATTTATAATTCAGGAAGTTAAAATACTTTTTGTGACACAATAGGGTCAATAATGTGCAATTCATTTGAATTTTGAATGCATATGAACTAAATCCAGTTAGAATTGTAAACAAATATTTTAGAGCAAATATAAATGACTAGCCTGTAAAAACCAGCCAAGCGATTATGTGTAAAAATAATGTCACAAGTTTAAAGTAGACCAAAGTACTTCAAAAGGATTTTGAAAACAAAATTTTTGAGCTTCAATAAAAAAGCAGTCATTTTGGATGTCATCGTCGAAGGGGTAAATGAAGAACATATATAACAGGTTTGTTACTGACATTGACGCAATTATTATCCATTATTAGTTTTGCTAGATTTATCCTCCATAAAATGCTTAATTATTGAGAAGAGATTTCAAGGAAATTGGCTTGCAAAGTGTTTATTATATTAAAAAATCCAGACAGTCAAGCCAATTAAACATTAAGTTACACGGTGACCCGTCAAAATAGCCCAGCGACAAAATAGCCCCGTCAAAACATCCCCGTCAATGTATGTTAATAAAAAAAAATATTTATATGAGTTGATACATTAACCTATAACTTATTTCAAATTTAATTAAATGAAATGAGTTTTATGTTTTGATCGTGCTATTTTGACGGGGCTATTTTGTCGCCGGGCTATTATGACGGGGTGCCAAGTTACACAGGTCTGACAGTAAGTCGTCCACACGATTTGCAGCATTTAGCCTTCATTGTTTGGGTTTGACACAAACTGGGATTGTATTCCACCAGATCCCTGCACGTGAAATTCTTTGATTGGTGTTTCAACTTGTCATCATCACATTTGCAGGTATCTGAATCACGATTAGAATAACCAAAATTAAATGATTTTGCCAAATGCTCCAATTTTCTTGACTAAATTTTGTTTTATTATGCTTGATTATAAAAATATAATAAAACATTTTAATATCAATAGTGTTTATTGAAAAAAAAATTTCACTCACTTTCTATACCAGTACATGACGCACAGCAGTATTTCTTGAATATACTATCGTTACAGAAATTTGGATTTTGATTAACCAATGATTTACAATCTCCTTGCAATGGTTCTCCAAGAACACCCTGACATGATAAAGTGCCTTTGAAATCGCATTGAGTACAAAATCCTGAATATAATTTGCTTGGTTGCATCAGATGTCAAAACAATATTATTTATAGTTATTGATGGAAGGTTAAACTATTTGAAAACGTAATCGAGATAGTGAAAGGGGTTGCTCTGGTACCTGCATAAGAACTGTTGGTTGATGACGAATAGGCGGCACAGGATTGACAACAGTATTGAGAAGAGAGGTGACACACTTCGGGTACAAGTCCCAAGCAATTTCTTCCTTTGTCTCCGTAGAGGCAGTTGCTGTTTGACGTGTTCTGGACGAGGTTCCTGCAGGTTTTGCAGCAGGCGGTGGCATAGTAACCATAGTAGCAGTCTCTCGGTTCGAGATGTCGACATTTATTTATGGTGTCTTGACATCCTGTTTGTCAAATGAAGTAGCAGTTCGGGAGATATCCAATGCGAACATCGATTGAAAATCGAAATATCGCAGTAATAATCGCATATTTAATAATAAGATTATTTAATACACATTCTATTCATTATGATCGCTTAGTTTCTCATTTGAACTAAATCCTTACCTCCGTTAATGGTCGGATTGCCAGCACATGACGCACAGCAAAGTTGTCTGAATGTCACCGATTTGCACAAATATGGATATTTGAACGCTTCTTCGCATCCTATTCGCAGTCCAGTCCATTTGAGGATAGAATTTGGAATTGGGAACGATGGCTTGTAATCACCATAAACACAGCGATCTGTTTGAATTAGAAAGAGCATTACAAGATGTATTCGCCTATTTCGAGATTGAAACCCAGATAGCACACGAATTCACAACGAAATCGTTATTTATGGGGTTAGCAACACATAAAAGTTATACATATATCGATTGAATTATTAGTGTCGATGAACATTGTTAAGCTCTGTTAAAATTTTACTATGATTTACCTGGTGCACTTGGAGCCCTGCGATCTTTTTTGCATTTTCCTTTGCGACACCAGGCTCCATTTGAACAGGTGGTTCCATCCAGTGTCTTCGACTCACCACCGCGGGTACATTGGAGGACCTTACATATATCGCCGTCTCCTTTTAAATTTTAATTTTTTTTTAAACATTTATTGTTATGATAAGAATTCTGTATCAACATCTATGAGAGTGAATGATAGTTATTTTGACATAAATATTGAATTTATCATTAGATGTCACATTTTATGTCCCATTCTTACGCCTTCGAAACGAGACTCTGGGCCATGGGCGGTTCTGCACTGATAATCAGGATCGTAGATTTGGCCTGTGTATAAATCTAAAAAGACGTCTATCTCTGGAATTCGAGAACCCTTTCCTTCGTTAGTCAAGCAGTTCCCAAAAGACATGGATATTCATCAGTGTTGTAAAAATTACCTAATTTCGGTAATTAGTTACAAGTAAAAGTAATAGCTCAAAAAGTATAAGTAAGAGTATTGTCTCAAAAAGTTACTCAATTAAAAGTAAAAAGTTACAGCATCCAAAAGTTACTTTTAAGTAAAAATTACAAGTAACTTTGATGCCGCCATTATTGTGATCATACATCATTCCGTATTATTTAAAAGGAATTGTTTCTATTAACGTTAAAACAATTATTGGTATTAACTGCTAGTATTAACAGTCATTAAGTGATAACATTTGAACTAATGCATTCTTTTGGTGTTTTTATTATTATTATTTATTACAATCACAAGCATTTGTTAATTTTATCCTCGAATAGTTTGTCACTCATTATGGTCCTTCGGCTGTTCATACCAGCAGAGCTGAATAAGCGTTAAACAGCTGCACTAGCTGGCAGAGGAGCGTTCAACTGGATAAATAATGTTCATGTCATCTGATCGGTCTTGAAGATACTGCATCAGAATATCACTTGACCTTGTGCAATTGAAGAAACTGTCTTCAACACTGTCAGCATCAGATGAATGAGATGCTTTCAGCTCGTCCACCATTGCTGAATTAGAAAATGCTACTCTGGCTACCAGTTTCTCATGAAGCTTGACAACCGTTGGCAACAGATATCCCATATTCCTTAACTTCTGTTGGATGCATGCGTTCCAAGTGCTTCTTCAAGTTAGATGAAGAACCTTCATATGCTGAACATATAGTTTTTTTTTGTTGGCAGAGTAGGCATGCATATCTATATGATTTTCCTTTGATTGAAATCTGAACATTTTGTTCAAATACGGCCACTGACTATCTTCACCCTTATTTCTCTTATCTTCGCTAACGACAATCAAACTGGCTTCAAATGAATCCATACTAGGATATATTAAATCTTATATTATTATATGTATACAATATTATATATTAAAAAAGCTTCGGTATGACTAATCAACAATTTCCGATTTAACAAAAACGACCGGCGATAACAACAATAACAAATGAGCGATGATGGGAAAGAAGAAGGTTTTCGAACAAACCAAAGAATAACAATCTAGAATTTTAATTTTAAATTAGTTTATTTTATTTTAAAATTTTATTTATGTTACTTTGTAACGTCTTGTGCAAAAAAGGTAACGAATTAAAAGTATGACCGAAAATAGTAATTTGTTACAAGTAAAAGTAACAAAACAATTTTGTAACTGTTACAAGTAAAAATTACCAAAAAATGTAATTAATTACATTACATGTAATTCGTTACTGCACAACACTGATATTCATCATAAATTTGAATCATCGTATGGAGGTAAATTAAATAATTACATTAAAATTGTAGTAATTAATAGAGGTTTTCTTTTTATAATCAATACATATAATTTGTTGCAAAATTTGCTGGTATTAATATAAATATATAATGATATAAAAAATTCAATGCTGACTTACATGTCCAGGTATTTAACTTCATTTATCGTGAGGTTGATTGAACATTCTGAGAAGAAGTAAGATTTGTGACTGTCATCATTCGTGTAATCTTCTATACTCTGCCATAATGTTGCTCTTGGGATGACATGACGTTATTGTTATTAATGCTTATTGCTATGGTCAATGACTCACATAGTAAGTTTCTTTGGTCTCGCCTGCTTTCTTGACAGTCACAGTAGCTGAAGCATCAAAAATAGGATCTTTATACGTGCCAGTGAACTGTGGATTTAAAATTTCAAGAAAAATAAAAAAATTGCAAAGCTTACATTTTAAAAAGCACATACAATATAATTTAATAACAAAACAGCAAATTCAATCAGTGAAAAAAGGAGACAATAATTAAGATATTCGATGTTATTTAAAAATGTTCTGAAATTCCTAAATTTGAATCAAACATAAATTTTGATCAATGTCTACAAAACCAACGTCTTCGTTGTGTTTCCAAATTGAACTTTGACCCTTTGTCTTGGTTATTATTCATTGGAATATTCATTGGAGGTGGTTCATTGGAATCTGTCAATTGCTTGATTAGATTCAAGGTTATTTTACTGTTTTCAAGTTCAAGGTCGAATTTGATGGAATCCGGTAGTGACTTTGTGTTGTGTTTGTAGATCCATCTTGGTTTAACTACAATGACACATAACGTTTTCAATGTTATTAGATTATCGGCAACATAACTCTGCACCACAATAATATAACGCTTGATGTGAAATTTCTGAAATCTTTCAACAAAACATTTCAAAAACATTTCTTAATTTTTAGAATTATTAATATATTTGTTATTGTATGTATATTTATTGAAAATGATATGAGACAGTATTACCTTCCCCTGTTTTTAAAGATGTCGATAGCAGGACACAAGCGAACATTGATATCACTTGTATAACTTTGAAATCCTAAAAGTACCATTTTAAAGCTAAATTGCTAATAAATTAATTACTTATTAAAATAATAACAAATGGCAATCGTTAAATAAAAATTGTTTTACGAACGAACCGCAAATAAACGTATAAGTATCTTTAAATATATTAGAATGATCAACAATTGCACTTACCATTCTTACTTACAACATCCTGCGTTGTTCATCAAGAGCTAATACTTATAGGCGCAATATAAATGGCCTATTGATTACTCAGATACAAACCATTCATAATCTAGGAATGTAAGCATTTCATTACATCTTCCCCTTTTGACTATTGCTTGTCGTTCTTTATTAAACTATACGGATGCATACGGATGAATAATATTATAATGTCAAAACTGGTTTCTGCACAATCCCGTGACGCCATCTTGTTAGGCTGAGGTCTTTAACTATTAAACCACTCCGTAGAACCATATAACCATCCTAATCATCTAGCTATGCAACGGACGTTAATGAAAGAGTTTACTACATCTATCAGTGTTTTTAGGCAAATTTTTGAAGGTACCAACATCATTAGACCTATTAGTTCGAGTAAGTTGTGTGATGGCGCTGTGGACGCTTAAGTAAAATGATTAATTAAATTAATTTGTCTTAATTTGTATTTATTTAAAAGAGTTTTGATATATAATCACCATAGTAAATTAAATTTTATTCCAATGTTTTTAGAGTACTTGAGTTAATAAATAGAATCAAAATTCAACATGGGTTGACATCTATCGAACATTTAAAAAAATACTCAACTCTACTAAAATACAATTCAACCTAGCAATTGAATTTAAAAATAAAATCTCCATAATTAATAAATTTAGGAATAATAGTGAAAATAAATTAGACCAAAGTAAATCAGTAAATACTTTTTATGATGCAATATCCTAATATTTAAAGTGTACTTATCACAAGATCTCTTCATTTTTAATTAAAAATTTAATTTTATAAAAAAAAATATAATTAGAAAGGCATGAGTTTGAATGCCATGAATCAAAAAATGAGTTGATTAAAATTAATTATTTATATTTAAAATTCAATTTAAAATAAATTGTATTTTTTATCAATTTAAAATAAATTGTATTTTTTATCAATTTAAAATAAATTGTATTTTTTATCAATTTAAAATAAATTGTATTTTTTATCAATTTAAAATAAATTGTATTTTTTATCAATTTAAAATAAATTGTATTTAATTAACGATTATTACTATCATCATCAATGCTGCCAAAAACATGTACGAATTTCATTAAAAAATCTTCGCTTGTACATCTTTCATATGATTTGAATTAAACAAATAAGTATTGTTGATAATAATTATTTACGATTAATAAACATGATATATAAATACTAGTTTTGTTATTAGATTCTAATAAAAAAAAACTGAAATAATAAGGGCACAGTTTCAAGGTCACATAATAATTAAGTATTTCTGCCAGGACTCAAAAAGATTTAATTTTATATTGATGCAGAAGATAATAATAATAAATTACTCAAGTTGTCCACAATTTGTGATGGATGGAATTTCATTTCTCAGTTGCCATTCCAATCGCTGAAACTTCAAAAATCATCATCACAACTATTTGTGACATTCTTGTATCGGTTATTGTTATTATGATCATTGATTTACAATTTTTTGTTCTTTGCTATAATAATATCCCTTTCATTTTTAAAAATCGTAACATGTTGACAAAAATTAAAAGATTAACAATTAAAAATATTATCCGACAAAAATATGTAAAACATCTAATAAATAACCTAAAAATGATAATGACATTCTGGCAGTCAATAATTTCTTTTCCTTGCACGCGACCGCTAAACTCGGCTAGAGTTACAACTGTCTCTGTTATCGTCATGATCATTAGGACGGCGATGATGATGATGATGATTATGAAGGTGCCGACGATGAAGACGATTATGATGACGATGTTGATTGTGAGGTTGGCGATTGTGATGATGAAGATTGCAATGACAATAATGATCATCATCGTAGAAATAGTGAATGATCATCA
The DNA here is from genome assembly GCA_021613335.1 of Whitmania pigra. Lineage (NCBI taxonomy): Eukaryota > Metazoa > Annelida > Clitellata > Hirudinida > Haemopidae > Whitmania > Whitmania pigra. The sequence goes on from JAJTWR010000053.1 coordinate 123,918, forward strand.
TCATCACCACCATTTTTTTAGACCAAGCCTGACCTACTGATGAACTCTTGTCCAGCGTTAATAAAATGGCTACCCAAACAAATAGGTGCAAATTATATTTTATAAGTACTATTTTTATCTACACAATACATATTATTTTTATAATTTATTTTCACATTTATTATTATTAATTGTGTAAAGCTTGCAAAACAGCATTACGCATATCATGCATTTTTAATATTTATTATGATCGTATCAATGAATGAATAAATGGATGAATGAGTGACTGAATTATATGAATGAACGATTATAGATAAATGATTGAAGGAATGAATTAATGACATCACTGGTGCGTGACCATTTCGCTGTTTTGTACGAAGCGTTACTCGCCTCTTGCAGTGACTTGTGACACGATTGTTTGTAAGATATTCACGCAATCTAATGCTCTCTACAATGAGTAGGACTCCGAGATAGGGTATTGGGGCATCGGGAGTGGTGCGGGGGCATGGTTCACTGGGGTTTGGTGCCTAGGGCCCAATATTTTTGTATTAATAAAACAATCAATAATTGATTTTGGGTTACCTATATTATAATAATTAATGTTATTATTATTGCTGTTATTACCAGCTTTATTGAACCTAGTAGGCGTTCAAAATAATCTCACAATAATATAAATGTGTTGTTATTAATAAAGTAATTTGTCACAAACAATTATCAATGATAACAATAATCTTTAAACTTTTAATAATTTATCCAACAGTTCTTAAGATATAAAAGTTGTCAGAAAAATGAATGAAGAGATGAATGCATTAATGCATTACTGGGATGCGAATTTTGTGCTTGGTGTACAAATTCCTCAGAAGGAAAAAAGCTCAGTGAGTGAGTGAGTGAATGAATGAGCAAAAGAATAAGTGGTCAAGAACATGCTCGAAAGACCCAAATGACCTTTAAATGTTGAGTGACCTCTTGATGAATGGATTTACATTCATTCCAATGATGGGTCCTTCCTATTAAAGAAGTCGGTTTTTCATTGAATACACATGGATCATGGCATTATGATATCGATGAAACGATTAATGGTGAATAATAAAGGACATCGTCATCATCATCATCACAACATCGTGACCGAGGAATGATGATGATGATGATGATACTCGTTGACCACATGTCCAGTGAGCCTGAGGCGTTGAGAAGGTGAACTGTCTCTCAATATGTCACCTTGGTCATGCTTCCATCATCATCATCATCATCATCGCCCTCTTCGTCGCCATCATCATTATCATCAATATCTTCATGATCGTTGAACGCTCCTGACGCTAGCGCTAATGGTGCTTTATATATAAAATATTATAATAATAATTATTATTAATAAAAATATAATATATATATATATTATTATAATAAATAGATATTATAATTATATATATTATTATAATATGAATAATTATTATTATTATTATTATATTTATTATTATTATTATTATTATTTTTATTATTATTATTATTGTTGTTGTTGTTCTTGTTGTTGTTGTTGTTATCATTATCATCATCCTCACCATCGTCATCTTCGTCATGTTAATGAAAGTAGATTATGAATTGAATTTGATGATAATGATGATGTGATAGTGATCATGGTGATCATTATGGTGTTGATGGTGATTGCGATTAGAGTGATGATGATCAGGAGTGGTTTTGTCTGATTGTTTACAAGTGCTTCTGCCGTAATCAATGCCTTGTTTACATCTTCAAGACGGTGATGATGATGATGATGATGATGATGATGATGATGATGATGATGATGATGATGATGATGATGACGATGATGATGATGATGATGATGATGATGATGATGATGATGATGATGATGATGATGATGATGATGATGATGCTGATGATGATGATGATGATGATGGATGATGATGATGATGATGATGACGACGATGACGATGACGATGACGATGACGATGACGATGACGATGACGATGACGATGACGATGACTATGACGATGACGATGACGATGACGATGACTATGACGATGACGATGACGATGACGATGACGATGACGATGACGATGACGATGACGATGACGATGACGATGACGATGACTATGACGATGACGATGACGATGACGATGATGATGACAATGACTACGAAGGTGTTGATTATGGAGAACGTAGTGTTATTAATGGCTTAAGTGGCAAAGCACCTGGCAAGCAGATCATTCATTCGTCATCATGTCAATAAGACCACTGGGTAAAGGTGATGGTGATTATGATAATGATAGTTCGTTGATAAAACAATAATGGGTATTACTCACGATGACAAAGAGTTCTAGTTATTTTGACGATTACAAAATGCTAAGGTATAATTAGGAGTTTTTTTTTAATTTTTGAATAACATTAGTTTTTATGATGGAATTATTTGTATGTTTTTTTATTATTACCAAATGTGAATGCAAAGCATTAAGGCTATTAATAAATTATATAAATTGATCTCTGATCACCTGGATGATCCGAAATTCGTTTTCTTCCAAAGATCAGGATATTCTAAAGCTTGCCTTCTGTGCCTATGTTAGGCCAATACTTGAGTATGGCTCACCAGTCTGGAATCCTCATCACAAATATTTAATCGACAAAATAGAAAGTGTTCAAAAACGATATCCTAATTCAATTCCATCCCTGGCATCAGATCCATATATGGAGATTCTAAGGTTTCTGAAGCTTCCAGTTTTGGAAAGACAATGACTGCTGGCTGATTTAACATTTTGCTTTAAATTACTTCATGGCTTTACTAACTCCTTCTTAATATACTTCCTTCTTGCTCAAAACTATACAGGAACAAGAGGACACTGCCTCAAACTTAAACGAAGAAATTATTCCACAGACAGTGTTAAATTCGTTTTTTGCAATAGAATTGTAAAGCCATGGAATGCATTGCCAGGTGATGTCGTTGAATCAACCACATTCTCCCGTTTTAACGCAATGATACGTGACCTTGACTTTAGTCGTAACTTAAATTACAGTTAATCTACAGGCTGCCTTTATGTAAATGTTTTTGTTTTTGCAATTGTGTTAGTGGTCCAACTGGATCCTTCAATTGTGTCTAATAAATAAATAAATAAAATAAAAAATAATTCTAGAAAAATATTAGTATCACTATCATCATTCATATTATTGTCGTCATTACCACTGCTTTGATGATGTCTGGAGTGTAAACTATTTAATGCATGCCCCTCCTTCCGAAAACTTCCAGCGAATAGAATTTCTCCAGCGGCAGGTGCTTCCAAACTTTCAGCCAATGGGAAAAGTTTCGGTTGCGGTGTACTTCTTTCATTAGACTGTGTATTCCTTTAAAATCCCAGCATTACTTGCAACATTAAATTTTATTTGATTCAATTTTAATAAATATTAATTTATTGAATTAGTTTATATTCATTTATTTAACATTGCGTATTAATTCTTATTATAAATTAATTGTTACGAGATAATATGATAAAATCCAACTAAAAGCTTATCAATCCAGGTTACTTTTCATTTGTTTATCGAAATGAGGATTATAAGTTTATTGATGCTTCATTTCTCTTGTTGAAGCATTATTATTGCTTTCATTGGTCCAATTTATGCAATCATACTATTACATTATATTAAATATTATGTATATTAAATTATACTATATATATAATAATAATACTTAATATTAAACGTTAATAATTTGGTAATTAATTTTGCAACTTTGTTTCCTGCCTCAAACAATTTCGTACCGACCAAAGCCTCTTATTAACAATTTAAAGTTTTGCTCACTCAGTTACTAGTTATGAAACTGTTTTACATTTTATCGACGTGAACTAACAATCGGTTTTATTAAATAAAAAAGGGTACTGAAATAAATAAAAAATATAAAAATATTTTCAAGATTCAAGATTAGATATCTAACAATTCTGACAAATTGTTTTATATTGTCATTTGAATTAAAATTAAAGAATGGTTTAACAATATTCTGCTTTAGGATTTAACAACAACAGTTATAATAAGTTTTGTTCACAAACATTTGTTTATTATTAACGCTGTTAATGCTGTTCATAATAATATTATTAATTGTTAATGTTTTTCATAATAATATTTCAAGACCACCTGCTCATATAAAAATAAACAATTTTTTCTGCCCCCATTCGTCATTGTTTTTTCATCTTCTCCGTTATCATAACCAATCCATCCATCCATCCATCCATTCCATCCATCCATCCATCCATCCATCCATCCATCCATCCATCCATCCATCCATCCATCCATCCATCCATCCATCCATCCATCCATCCATTCCATCCATCCATCCATCCATCCATCCATCCCATCCATCCATCCATCCATCCATCCATCCATCCATCCATCCATCCATCCATCCATCCATCCATCCATCCATCCATCCATCCATCCATCCATCCATCCATCCATCCATCCATCCATCCATCCATCCATCCATCCATCCATCCAATCCATCCATCCATCCATCCATCCATCCGTCCATCCAGCCATCCATCACTTATCCTCTAATTTGCTGTTTTTCAGATTCGGAGCAACCCCTTAAATCACAATGGACGATTCAACTTGTTACTTCTTACAGCAGGGTTTCAACGAAGAACATTTTGCTATGAGGTGTGACGACCCACTTGACCGAGGGCTAAGTTTAGGGGATAACCAGATTCCCCTCGAGGATGACCCACTTTTGTGTGATCTTCTTAACATACAGTCGGGTTTCGATATCCTCAGCACCACAAACTGTTGCAACAACAGTGCTTACATCACCAACAATAATAACAATAATATTAATAGTAATAATAATAATAGTAATAACAATAACAACTATTATTATTGCAATTATAATTGTAATAAGAAAAATTATACAGATGAAGAAGCCATGTTTATTATTCGTGAGTTTGATCAAAATGAATTTAGTTCGAGGGGCGACTATACAAAACCTCAACCTATTGGACAGCCTGGTCGCATCAATAGTAGCAGCGGCTTCAACCACAACTATATCAACAACAGCCAATTTATCAACTACAACCACGACCATAACGACAGCAGCAGATCTAAAAATAGTGTCTCATCGTCGTCGTCGTCATCTTCGTCATCATCTTCGCCGCCAATGGAGTTGGAATTTTCAGGTTACCCCGTGGTAAGTAGGTCCTACAATGACTCCAGTTTCAACATCAACAACAACAACGGCAACAGCAACGACAATTACAACCATCTAAACAACATCATCATCAACAATAACAACAACAACGATGACAACTACATCTTTGGCGCTTCCTGGTCGCATCACTTTTCTTCAGCTGCCATAAACTCGACTCTCAATCCAGTTCCAGTGCCTCTAGCGACAGTCGACTACATCGACTCATACGATCCACAGCTACTCCAAGCGACCGACCGCTTTGGCGTCGACTTCAGCCAGAGCGACTCGATCGGATTGGCAGCGGACATCGCTAGTGAGTCGCTCGTTCTCAAAGGTCTGGAAAACCAATGGCTAGGAACCAGCTTTGACTGTGACTTTCTGCGAGCATCCAAAACGTCCACAGACGCTCTGAAGCCGTCGAGCGCACCCGCCAAAAAGGGTGTCGCCAAGGTGGTCGGCGAGCAGAAGCAGCGTCGGTCGGCGAACGCACGCGAGCGCGACAGAACTTACAGCGTCAATGCCGCCTTCAATCGACTGAGATCCATCATTCCAACGGACCCACCGCAAAGGAAATTGTCAAAAATCGAAACCATTCGTTTGGCTACCTGTTATATGGCTCATCTGATGACCCTACTGAGGGCCGATACGCTTGAGCAACCGTGCGTGAAGGTCAAAGGTTCACTGACCAGATTGCTGAAAAGCAGGAAGTTGGCGAATCTGGACATGGAGAAGGATGGAGAGATGCTGCGGATGATGATGAGAGGAGAACTCGACGAAATGGCGGATAACGGACCAACGATGATTTGCACGTTCTGCCTCAGTTCCTCCAAAACCAGGGTCACGACTTGATAGACGATAAGGATGTGTTTTTCGAATAAAGATTATTTTTTAGCAATAATAATAATAACAATAATTATAATTATAATAATAACAGTGATAAAAATTATAGTAATATATAGTAATATTAAATTAATTTTGTGAATAAGCTGGCTTTGTGATGTTTAAAAAAATATTATTTAATTTCGTTAATAAATTATTGTTATTTTTTAGTATTTTCATCGATGAAACATTTTTCTGTTCTTCATTTAAATAAATTTTAAGCAACATTCTAATTTTGTTTGAGAATGAAATTTATCAATTGTTCTCAATCTCATTTCTCAAGATTATGAAACTTTGAAAATCCATTGTAAGCTTCCGCGAAGATTATTATTATAAGACGCTATATGTTATTAATTGACATGAAATTGTTGTTAATAAAAAAGTTTAAATAAAAGCATTTATAATAGAAAGCCGTATATATTAATATTATATTATACTATATCAGTACATAATTATTTCAGTAAATTATTTCGATAAACTCTCAAAGCACTCCGTGCGTAATGTTACGATGTTCCTCCATTTGGGATTATTTATGTAGCGCAATATCCTCAAGGGCGTCGCAAGTTAGCTATTTCAACATATTTACGGTTCGGTTTAAAAAAAAGTACAAAGAGACAAAAACATGATTTTCAATCTTTAAATGACAGACTGAATTTTATAGATAATTTCATCAATTACGTTAATAAGATGTATTTAGTAATAACGATTATTATGAATTGCATTTCTAACAAGTTAAATGTGTAAATGTGTTAATAATAATAATGATAATAATAAAATAATAATAATTTAACAGAATAGTTTAAAAAAAAACATTGAAACAAATATCAATTTGAATTTTCAAGTACCAGCTCCAAATATGAGAAAAGCTCGCAACAAGTGTTCATTAGACACGTGACTCAGAGTTCAAAGTTCAAATGGATGACCCACGGTGACCCAGCACGAGATTCATAATATTGTCGTAGTAACGGAAGTAAACTCTTATGGATACTGAAGACATGGATGGATGGATGGATGGATGGATGGATGGATGGATGGATGGATGGATGGATGGATGGATGATGGATGGATGGATGGATGGATGGATGGATGGATGGATGATGGATGGATGGATGGATGGATGTGGATGGATGGATGGATGATGGATGGATGGATGGATGGGATGGATGGATGGATGGATGGATGGATGGATGGATGGATGGATGGATGATGGATGGATGGAGGATGGATGGATGGATGGATGGATGGATGGATGGATGGATGGATGGATGGATGGATGGATGGATGGATGGATGGATGGATGGATGGATGGATGGATGGATGGATGGATGGATGGATGGATGGATGGATGGATAAATGGATGGATGAGCGGATAGAATATTTGTTATCCCGCGGTTTAAATATCATATTCTGAAGACAGAAATTGGATATTGTAGAGTTTAATCCATTTAAACCATTAATAAGATATATAAAATCTTACAAGAGTAAAAATCGTTTATTCAAACCTTATAATGCTCAAATTTTCCAAAACCAATTTTTCCCAATTTTCGAATTATTTTTAAATATATCATTTAAAGAAAAAGGTTTTAAAGCTGCATTGCATTAATTTCAGAATATTATTTATTTCATTGGCCAACAAAATAAATTGTGAGATGAAATGAACTGATCCAAATTAAAACATTGCTTTACATTTCTCGAACTGCTTGTATTTCCATGTAACGTCAATGATTGTAAATATGCAGGAAAAGGGCTAGAAATAGTTATATTTCAATAATTACTCAACAAATAAATGTAACTTTAATATTTGTATATAATTAGTACTATCAATAATACTTATTTATTATGATTGTGTTAATTTCATTGAGATATAATAACAACGATTAATATTAATTAAATTAATAACACAAATATAAATTAAATATAAACAAACATAATTTTTATAATTTTATAAATTACAATTATTAATTTAATAATTTATTAATAATAACAGTTATATAATTATTTTAATAAAAATTAATCGATCTAATAAAATCAGTTCAACATTTGCAAATTTAAATAATGCAATAGTCAAAATGTCATCCAAATTTAACAAATTAACCCTGATACCCAATATAATAACTTATGTCATACCAACTTAAGTAAGCCATTATGTTACATTATAATAACTGTCATTATATTATATTACCTTAATTATCATTAAATTAGCGTAATTCAATAAATTAACCAAAGGTGGGCATCCCACTGTCGTAACACGCCACGCCTTCCTGCATTCTATGACGTCCAAAGCAATTTCATAATGCGATCCTTCCGGAACCTAATTAAAATTTAAATACTTGTATTGTTTGATTTTGTTAACAAATAATTATTTGAAGGAGGACGATGTCGAAAGAAATATTTCCCATAAGCTCAAAGTATTTATCACATCATCTTACGTAATTATAATGGGAACCTCACTGTAGGAACCACAAGATATGACATTAAAACAAAATTGAATACATTTAAAACTAATAAAAATAGAAAGACATTTAACTGTCATGAAATGAAACACTTTA
>JAJTWR010000053.1:137500-165000 GCA_021613335.1 Whitmania pigra
TGTTGCTCGATCCGAAAGAACTACTTGCGATTGATGTCGGGTTTTTAATATAAAGTTTTAAATGTTAGTTTGTGGATCATGCAATTCCTGTTTTAAATGTATGAGTTTTTAAAGATTTATTTTTAATGGGCGTTATTGCACTTCATGATTGATTGCAATATTCAAATTTATGGGACACTGTCATTCAAAATATGAATTAATTGATTGACGAATGCATTAATTACATGAACAAATTTCAAATCGTTCAATAAATTTTCAAAAATATTTTTAAGGTTTCTTCTCCGCCCTGATATGCTTTTTGAACTGAATGCACCTTTATGGGGATTGTTTTGTGGTGATGCTAAAAGTGATGATAAAGATGATAGCGACTATAAACATTGACAATTTGTTGTTCTGTCATTTATTTTTTTAAAATATAATTATACAACATTTCCATTTTATTCAGTAATTTTTGTTAATTTCCATTTCCAACAATCCATCGACCTCATCGGAGTATTTATCAATGGAATACCAATTTTCCAATTTTAGGCTTTGGGAACATAAATTGAACCGCACATGTCGTCAATGACAGCAAAATAATGAACATTTGGTGCATCTTGTTGCTTGATCAGAAGACTGACTGCTTGTGACTGAAGTCGGGTTGTTATTATAAAGTTCGGAATGTTAGGAATGAAATTTCAAGTTACGTATCCTAAGATGTAGTATCCTATGATACGTTAAGAAAATGCAATGTTGCTGGATTTGTTGCAAGAAACATGAAACTTCAGATGCTTCTCAGTGGACGCTTCCATTTTCCGATAAAGTAAGATTTGATCTTCTTGTACAACACGAAACATGAATACAATAATATTCTGCCCAGACAAAACAATAAGAAACGACCTGAAATTTTCACTACAATGGCTCATAAAGGTTATAGAATTTTTTTCGGTAATGTCGTTGTGCATTGTTTGGTATTCCTATCAGGAAGAAGCAGTGAAAGCTCTTAACACCTCTTTCCTTTAAACCTAAAGATTTCAAAACATTCGGCATGAGAAATTTATGATTACATGATTACAAGGCTTCATAAGCAAATTTCGAACTCTTTTGCCCAACGGCCAAAAATATCTTTAATTTTTACGAAAAAGAGTTTTTAAAAAAACAATAATTTATTGAAATAAATGCTGTTCGAAAAATGTTTTGTCTACCTGCAAAAGTATTTTTATATTTATAATGCTTTGATAAAAGGCATTTTTGTTGTAAGTCCTTATCGTTGTTGTTGACATGGTAGGGGTAGTAATCCGTATATCGAACAGAAAATTGGTGTTTCCGTCTTTCCAAGAACCATTTCTAATTCGTGAAGACAGATTTATTTTCAATTTTTTTTAATTTTTAAGTAAATTTCAAAATTTAAAAAAATTGGCTTCTTGAATTCAAAAGCAGATTATGGAGAACATAAATTTCGGGCTTATTGACTCAACGGCCCAATCTTTATTTTATTGCAAATGCAGTTTTAAAAAACGAGTCATCATAATCTTAACAATTTGAGCTTATAATTGAATGGAATCAACGCTAATTTAAAAATTTATTTTGTGATTTATTTTGAATTAATGCAAAAAATGCTATAAAAATATTTAAATTCAAAATATTTAGCACATTTTAGGGGCCTTCTCAGCAAGTACTTTTATACGAAGTCTTTAGCGTTGTGGTTGGCTAGGTATGGGGATAATAATAATATTATTATTTAGGCAAGAATTATAAGCTCTGCATAACTGTTTAAGTATAACAATTTAAGACCCTTGCGATTCCAACGGGTTACGGTCCCAGAGCCACCTTGCCATATCCCCTCTCGGCGACCCTGACTGATAATTTTCTAATTTTTTTTCAAGCACAACATTTTAAAATATTAAATTAAATTTGACAAAACAAGGTTTTTTTTATGATCTCAGAATTCAATGTATTTCAGTAGACTATTTAATTAAGCGATTTTAAGGGCTCCATTCTTTTTAGTGAAAATTAGCATATTGAAACTTTCCTTTGGTACTTTCATAGCAAAACGGAGTCAAAATAAAATTTCCATCCGATGATAGATTTACCTCAAACCAGCAGGAGTAATACTTAAAAAATGTTTATCTTGTGTTAATATAATTATTATCCTGTGATAATTACAGGCTTGTAATTAACGCCTAATGCTGAATTAATAAGATAAATAAAATATTAGTTATTGTTTTTTAATAAGTAATCAGTTATTAATCATAAAGTTAAAAATAATTACTAACCTTTACGTGTGGACAATCGACTGAATTGTGTATGTCGTATGCCGGACATTCAACAGTCTCCAAAATAAGCACGTAATGCTTTCCTCGCGTAATCAGCTACCACAACATACAATTTATCTTATAACTAATCTGATTTTAAAAGTAAACAATTTTTGGAAAACAAACTAGGGTCATAGATATGATAAATAATATTAAATGTACTAATGAAAACAATAACTGCATTCAGTGCATCAAGTATTAATAAAATTGTTACTTAATCACATCAAATGAAATCTTACTCGAGCTGAGATGGTGCGAAGTGAGTATGCAACAATTTTAAAATTTCTGTTCTTGTGGTAGTCTTGTATCGCTCTCTCAACAATCTGCACTGCTAAGTCGGAACGTGGACAAAGTGGGTACCATCCACCAGGTTGAGTGTAACAAGTGAGCGTCTACGATTTGAAATTTAATAGTTAGGTTGGTTTGGCAACAAGGTCATCATCTATTATTTATTATTCAATTACATCAATTATTATTGTTATTAATATCATCATCATTATTGTTGTTATTATTATTATTATTACGTTTGTCATCAAATAATATTCATTTAAATATTATAAAGTTATTCAATTTGAAGAGACGACTTTTGCAATCCTAAGTAAACCTACCCAGCTTCTTTGGGATTGAACCGCACACGTGAGAAGAGACGCCAAAATGAAGAACATCAGATGCATCTTGAATGTTGAACTGAAAGAACTGTTTGCGAGTATTGCCGGGTTTTCTGTTATAAAGTTCTGAATGCTGGGAATTGTCAGGTGAGTCGTTTAAAAAATGAATCTTCAAAGAATTATTTTTTGTCGGCATTACTGCACGACATGATTGCTCGCAATTTTTAAATTTATGGGAGGCTATCATTCGAAATATGAAATGACGATCCAATGCATGAACGAAAACATAAATATTTTGAACTATTCGAAAATTATCAAAAATCATTGGTTAAAATAAAAGTATTTTTACACCTTTATTATTTGGTCGTCCTCTTTTTGGAATAGGTTTGGAGAGACTTACTTTACCTCTTGCTGCAATATGTTTAAATTCATCGACTACGACGATGATGACAATTATGACGATGAATTTGAATAATTTTTCGATAAATATGGCAATTAAATATGGCAATTATAATAATAATAATAATAATAATAATAATAATAATAAGCTCTGCATTAATAATTCAATTTACTATAACAAATAATAATAAAATTGTAATGTAATCACAAATCAAATAAAAACATGCTTGAGCTGAGGTGCTGCTAAGTAAATACAAAACAATTACATAATTACTGTTCTTACGGCATTTCATTATAGCTTACTCAACAATCAGCAGTGTTGTAATTAATTACATTTTTGGTAATTTTTACTTGTAACAAATTACTATTTTCGGTCATACTTGTAATTCGTTACCTTTTTGGCACAAGACGTTACAAAGTAACATATATAAAATTTTAAATTAGTTTAATTTATTTTAAATTTTTATTAAAATTCTAGATCGTTATTCTTTGGTTCGTTCGAAAACCTTCCTCTTTCCGATCAGTCGTTCTTTTGTTATTGTTGTTGTCGCCGGTCGTTTTTGTTAAATCGGAGATTGTGGGTTAGTCATAATTTTTTGCGATGTTTTTAGTGTACAATATTATATATATATATATATTAATATAAAATTTAATATATCGTAGTATGGATTCTCTTGAAACCAGTTTGAGTGTCGTTAGCGAGGATAAGAACAACGTTGAAGATAGTCCGTGGCCGTATTTAAACAAAATGTTCCGATTTCAAACAAAGGAAGGAAAATCATACAAGTATGCATGCCTACTCTGCCACCCGAAAAACACCATATGTTCAGCATATGAAGGTTCTTCATCTAACTTGAAGAAGCACGTGGAACGCGTGCATCCAACAGAAGTTAAGGAATATGAATCGTTAGCAAGAATTGCACGTAAGAGAAAGGCAGACAATGACCATGACAGTGAACCAAAGAGGAAATGTCTTCAAACAACAGTTCCCCAGGCATTTGGCAATGCAAATCTCGTGACACAGGAAGCAGTTGATGATAGTGTTTTAAACCTTGTCGTTGGAGGCCTGCTTCCTTTACGTATTGTCGAATTGCCAGAGTTTGTTGGCTTTGTATCAGTACTTCAACAAAATAGACAAACCATTACACGACATGCTTTGAGGCAAAATATTGATATTAAAGCAAAGCAATCAAAGGAAAAGTTGGTTGATTTGCTGAAAGAGCAAACATTTGTTGCTACTACAGCTGACTGTTGGTCTGCGTGTGGGAAATCCTACATGGGTGTCACTGTACATTGGATCGACCAGACCGATTTGCACAGACGGTCAGCCTGTTTAGCACTCAGAAGAATGAGGGAGTCACATACGCATGGAGCCATTGCGGCCATCTTGGACGAAATCCACACACAGTATGGCATTAGTCGGAAGATTGTGCGAGCAACAACAGATAATGGGGCAAACTTCATTAAAGCCTTTTCTGTGTTTGCTCAGAGTAATAGTGAAAGTGATGATGATGATGATGATGATGACGACGATGACAATAATGATACATATGCCGACTTTGCTATTGATGTTAATGAAGCACTTAACTCCTCAGATTTTCCTGATTACAGTCTTCCACGACATATGCATTGTGCTTGTCACACAATTAATTTAATTTCCACCCAGGATGCTGATAATGCAGAGCGTGATGCTATATATAAAAAAATCTCAAGATCTGCTTTTGGAAAGTGTCAAGCTCTCTGGAATAATTATGGCAGATCTTCACTGGCTGTTGATAATGTAATAGATACCTTTAAACTTGGATTGAAAAGGCCTAACTCAACCAGATGGAATTCTGTGTTCTTAGCTGTGGAACGACTGTTACGCTTGATTGATGAGAATGGAGAAGATGCTTTGTCTGTTGTTTGTACTAAACTGGGGGTGTCACGCCCCACATCAGCAGAGCTGGCATTCCTGTATGAATATGTGGTTGTCATGAAGCCAGTCGTCCAGGCATTGAATATATTACAGTCGGAGAAAAACATGTTCATGGGATATCTGTTGCCAACGGTTTGCAAGCTTCGTGAGAAACTGGGAGCCAAAATGGTGTCTGCAAAATCATGCAAACCACTTATTAATGCACTGTTGGATGGCATTGACAGTAGATTCCATAACCTATATAACGACATGGATGTCACAGCTGCCGCCATCATCCATCCAAAGTTCAAAATATATTGGACAGACAACAGTTCATTGATCGACAGCGGAATTAAGGTATGTTATATCTCACATATTATGCAGCATAAAAATGGCAAGTTAATGTCATACATCTTCTAAATCAAATTAATCAATTTCAGCACTTGGAAAATCTGTTGGCTGCATCTTCTAATGCTGACATCAGTGGTGAAGACAGTTTCTCCAATTGCACAAGGTCAACTATGTCTCACACTGATATTCTGATGCAGTACCTCCAAGACCGATCAGATGACATGAAGGTTATTACTGGAAGCGAGACTCTGAAGAAATTATATATCCAATTGAACACTCCTCTGCCAGCTAGTGCCGCTGTTGAACATTTATTCAGCTGTGCGGATACGACAATGAACAGCCGAAGGACCAGAATGAGTGACAAACTATTCGAAAATTTAGTCATGTTAAAAATAAACAAAAATTGGTAATATATCATAAAAACACCAAAAGAATGCATTAGTTCAAATGTATTACTTCTAGTGCTAGCAGTTAATACAGACAATTGTTTTAACAATAACAGAAACAATTCCTTTTAAATACGGAATGATGTATGATCACAATAATGGCGACATCAAAGTTACTTGTAATTTTAACTTTTGGATGCTGTAACTTTTTACTTTTACTTGAGTTATTTTTTGAGACAATACTCTTACTTATACTTAAGTAGCTTTTTGAGCTATTACTTTTACTTGTAACTAATTACCGAAATGAGGTAATTTTTACAATACTGGCAATCAGCATTAAAAAATTGGAACCTGGGCAAAGGGGATGCCATCCACCAGGCCTAGTGTAACAATTGAGCGTCCACAATTTGAAATTTCATTTTTGGATCGATTTGACAACAAGTTCCATATCCTTATTCAATTCAATATTATGTAGATATTGTTACATGGCTAAGTATACATAAAATGACTTTTACAGTTTTAGTTAAAGCTACCCCATTCTTTTTCTCACACTTCAGAAGAGAGGCCAAACTGAAGAATATCCGAGGATTCCTGAAGATTGATCTGAAGTAACGGTTTGTTACCGATGTCGGAGCTTCTGTTATAAAGTTCTGTGGCATCATTGGCGGTTTTGGATCGTACGATATTTTTTTTTAATCAAATTTTTAAGAGTTGTTTTTGCACGTCTTGATTGCTCGAAGTATTTAAATTTATGGGATACTGTCATTCTGATCATGAATTAGTGGAATTGTGAATGAATCACTATTTTTCAAAAATCATTTCAACAATAAAAATGTAAATCTCTGCAAATCCAGATTTTTATTATAAACTGTTCCATCTTGTTTGAGTGAGTTTTGATAGAATCTTTACTAATGAGTTTAACAAGTTCAGATTGATCATTGACCATGACGATTAAGGTGTTGGTGATGACAACGGTAATTATTCTAAATACCATAACAATTTGAACATATATAAAAAATTTTCTTTCAAATAAGGTCAAAAATCAAAATCAAGGTAAAATTAAATGTGATTTCTATTTTATTTATAATTTATCATACGGTCATTGTCAATATTCCGATCCTGAAACAAAATCGATTTTAGAATGTTTCAATAACTTTATAATATTGTGCTTAAGTTGAAATATTTTAGTTAAGATTGCGATGTTGAAAACAAACAATTAATATTATTATTATGCTTTATTAGAGGTAACAATTCACTCATTTAAACCTCTAAAGTTCTAACATTTGTAGTTTTACACCTACTACTGTACCACTGGGCTCAACGGTCCGTCAATTTTATTTGATACGAAACATATTTGAAAAAAATCATATTAAGCTCATATAATGTGTCAGATAAATACAATTTTGTTTTTGTTTAATTGCAAAAGTAATTGTAAAAGTATTATATATGTATTTATATTTATTTATATTTATATTGATACATGAATTTATAAGTATTTACTCTAAGCCTCACCAGCAAGTATTTTCTACAAAAGTCTTTACCATTTCAGTTAAATAAGTATGGTAGTATTATTAATATAAAGGCATAAATTATAAACATTTGTGCGACTGATTATAATATTTTAATACATTAAAGACACAGTTCTAAATAATTGCATGATTCCCTTCCCACTGACTTTTTATTTTCTCAAATAAAACATTTCAATATGTTTGTCGAACCGATGTTTTTAAACATTTGGAATTAAATTTATTGCAAGAAAGTAATTATTCCATTTGGCCAACTCAAGAGAGGCGAAACGGGACGTAGTGCTGATGTCCTTGGGCAGTTCTAAAACAGTGATGGACCAGTGTCACAGAATCATCGGGTAATATTTTGGCATCAAACCAGCAAGTTTTGTCCTAAATATGGATATGTGACTGTTAGTATATATGATTTTATAATTTATAATTATGATACATTTCAGCGTGAATACAAAAAAATAAATAAAATAATAGTAAAACTAGTCAAACCTCAAAAACCTCAAAATGCAAAATGGAACATTTAACTAATTAGTAATAAAATATATTTCAAATTATAACCAATTACTAACTTTTCTGTTCGTACACTCGAGCGAATATGGACCATGTGTCGGACATTCAACGGTCTTCAAAATAAGCACATAATGCGCTCCTTGGGCAAGCCTCTAACATTTTACAAATTAATTCTAATTTGCCAACAATTTCAAATATTAAAATGATTATTATAATAAGAGTGATCAAATATAACTGCAGTGTAGCATCACATAATAAATTTTAAAATGATTATTCATGATTAAAAACTGCATGAACATTTCCTATAAATAAATATTAAAATAATTACCTTGGTACAGTGATACCGCGCTTAACAAAATCGTTCCATCGCCACGTTCGTTATGCGGCGGGTTCGTTATTTGGAACTCAATTTCCAACAGACTTCGAAGTTAAATTGTACAATGACATTTATGACATCGAACAGAAGCCTAAATGCTTCTTTTCGAGCAAAAATTAATGTAGGACACTGTCTTCCTTTCGGGAAACACGTTAATTAACAACAGAGGTCAGGGGAAGCGTTCGTTGTGTGAAGGAGTTAGCTATGCGACGCACCAGCGCTCGTTATGTGAGGCGTTCGTTATAACGTAGTACCACTCTAGTTGATTACCATAATACTATTTAATTAATATTTACTAATCATTATATCAAATAAATAAAAATTTTTATCACAAAAGCGTAATCACAAATCACAGCATAAAAAGTTTACTTGAGCTGAGATGCTACGGAGTAAATATGACACGACTTTATATTCCTTGTTCCAGTGGTAAGTTCTTATCACACTCTCTGCAATCCTTACTGCTTCGTCGGAACGTGGGCAAAGTGGGAACCATCCACTAGGCTGAGTGTAGCATGAGATCGACTGTAATTTGAAATTCCCGTATTGGATCAGTTTAGCAGCAAGGTCTTTATCCATAATTATTTAAACGTAATATAGTCAAGTATACATTTAAAAATGATGGGACGATTTTTACAGTCTTAAACCTACCCAGCCGTTATGGGATTGAACCACATGCGTCAGTAGACTCGCCAGAATGAAGAACATCAAGTGCATCTTGAAGGTTGTTCTGAAAGTGACCGATGACGGAATTTATAAAATGCTTAACGCCAGGATTGATCATGCAATTCGTTTAAAAACAAATTGGAATTTTTAAAGCCTCATTTTTATCGGGCTTGCAGTATTTTAATTTATGGGTTACCACTCGAAATAAGAATTGATGAATGAGTTCATGAAAAACAAGAATATTTTGAAATATTCAACAAATTATTAAAAATAACTAGTTATAAATTAAGTTATTTTTATAAATCTCAGATTACTTTATGTAAAATAACTTATCTGGTTGTACTCTCTTTTTTTTGATTGAATTTTGAGACTTTTTTAACAAAATGTTATGATCCATTGTCAATGACAATGACATAATGATGACGATGGTTGTGATGACGACAACGGTAAATATTATGGCTACATATGGAGGAAAAATGTTACCTGGGTAAAAAATTATTTTATTCATTTATGTAATGTTTTAATCTCATTTTATCTTTTAATGTTCTAAGTGTAAAATGTTGGGATTTTGGGTGTAAATGTTCATGCCTGTTTTATAGCATACATTTCAAAGTGCATATTCTGTAAAGAAATTTCATTCTTAATGCGTAAATGTTTTAAATGAAGAATCTACCAAATACCTAATACTTAATAAACCAAATAAATTATGAAATTATTCTTGTATGTATAGGTGTTATATATGCTGACATCGCAGCATACATCTTCAAATTCAATTTTGAATAATGTTAGACAGTAAGATAATGTTAGTCAATTACGATAAGTGAAATTTGTTAACATAACATAGCTAGAATACAACAAATAATTTCAAGTTTTGTTTTTTTCTGACGCATCATTTTAAACAATATTTTTATGTATTATGATGCAAATTACTTAAATGAAGCAACATGCATGACTAGTATAGAAAAGTAATAAATATATACTGAATTTTATATGTGAAGAGCTATTGAAGCAGTACTCAGAAATGGGGCGCCACACTTTTCGTAACCAAAATTCAATTGCAACAAATCATTTAAGGTTTGAAAACAAATTTTAGAGCTGTACGCTAAGTTTACTTTCCAATAAACTTTAATCATAAACAAAAGATAAAAGGATGCAAGCATTTGCTTACATGGTAATGAATGCAATCACATTCCGATTGTAATCGCATTTGTGTCAAATCTACTGACTGATTAATGCAGCAGAAAATTTGTCATGATGCATTAATCCAACGTAGCATTTTTAAATTAACAGCATCAGAAGACCGGATTGTTAGGAACAGGGAAGGTTCACAAATCGAGCTGGGTTCCCTTCGCTAGTGAATATGCTCTCTATCATCACTCCTTTCTGTTCAGATTGCTTAACATTTCTAAAGCTGTTCAGGGGGAATTATCGAAAAATGCTTCCAATGCAATTAAGACAGGTAGTCATGATTGAATTAAATTATGGATTAGCTCATACAGATGTTGTGACCTTCTGTCTTGTTTTTAGAATTCATATGCCGAATGCAGGAGCCAACTGGATATTCAGTATATGCTAACTTTTAATGATTTAATATCAAGTATTATTTCCGTAGGTTTATAATTGTGGTTGACTTGTTGTGCAAATAAAATTATTATATAGGCATGAATTATAAACCGATAATAATAATATTTGAAGATCCAGTTGGGCCTAAAAATAATGTTTGGTCTCAAAACGCTTGCGCCTGTCCTTAATTCTTCATCATTGACTGATTACTTTCCATTGTTCTCAAATAAAACATTGCAATATGTTTTTTATTCAGAATTAAATTTAAATTTATTTCAAAAATCATTCGGCCGTCTTAAGACCTCCGCTTTCTTCAGAGAGAGAAAATGGGATGTAGTGTTGATGTCCTCGTTCAGTTTTATAGCAGATGGGAGTCAGTTCCACAGATCCATCGGATAATATTTTGACCTCAAACCAGCAAGAGTTGTCCTGAAGGAATATATCACTTTTAGTATTTGTGACTCTTTTGCAGCGTAAATATAAAAAATAAAATTATAATAGCAAAAGAAGTTAAACCTTAAAATCTAAAATGGAACATTCAACTGCTTAGTAATGTATTATAAATCAAATTACAACCAATTACAAACCTTTCTGTGTACACAGTTGGTTGAATATGATGCATGTATCGGACATTCTACGGTGTTCAAAATAAGCACGTAACGATGTCCTTGGCTAATTACCTGCAATATTATAAATTAATAATAATTTAGACTTGCTAACAATTTCAAATACTGAAATAAATATTCTTAGCGATATATTAAAAAGATCACAATGTATCATGTTTAAATTGTAAAAAATTTATTCATGATCAAATTAATTAGCAAGAACATTTTCCATTTGTAACAAAATATTACTCATATGAAGCAAATATAATATTTAAATTTAACTAATTAATTTCCTTAATATTAATTACAGCAAAGGGCGGTTCGATTATATCAAATGAACAGAAAATTGTAATGTAATCACAAATCATAACAAAAAACCTTACTTGAGCCGAGATACTGCGAAGTGAGTATGAAACGACTTTATAATCGCTGTTCCTATGGTACTCCGCTATCGCTTCCTTAGCAACATGCGATGCTTCATCAGAACGTGGGCAAAGTGGGTACCATCCACCAGGTTGGGTGTAACAGATGATCGTCTGCGATTTAAAATTTCATCATTGGATCAGTTTAGCAACAAGGATAAAATTATAATAAAGTTAATTATACATCTTGAAATTAAGGAAATCCTTTTGCAATCTAAACTAAACCTACCCAGCTTTTATGGGATTGAACCAAACACGTCAGAAGAGAAACCAAAATAAAGAACATCAGATGCATCTTGAAGTTGCTTGTAAAAGTTGCTTTGGTTGATCTCTAAGCAATTGCTTGTAACCGATGTTGAGGTTTTACTTATATATCTCCGAATACTAAGATTGGTCATGCGATTCGTTTAAAAATAAATTCGAATTTTAGGGGAGGTGGGCGATTTTGCCGACAATATTTAAATTTATGAGATTCTGTCATTCGAAATACGAATTATTGTATTGCATTGTATTGATTTATGAATATCTGAACAAAAATGCAAAAATATTTAGAACTATTCGACATATTATCAAAAATCCTCTAATAAAAAATGATGGATTCCTGTGTTTCTTTATTATGAGTTGTTCTCTTTTGGTGAGTTTTAAGAGATAATTTCCTAACGATGTCAACATGTTAAAAGCCATCGTAACGACGATGACATTGATGATGATGACAACGGTGAATATTTTGCAATGCAACTATAATTCATGACATCAACACTTGCTTAAGCAGAGATAGTACGAAATGAATGTGAAACTATCTTATAATCCATATTCTTATAGCACATATTTTTGACACCTTTCTGCATCGTTTAAACCTGAACAGAGTGAAAAATCTGAAATTTTAGAAGTTTGGGACAAATGCACACTTATTTACATTTAAACGTTAAATGAACGACTTTTGTCATACAGGCTAAATCTAGACCCAGCTCCTAAAATTTTCTAAAAATTGAATCGCACATCAAAGATATCAAAGTCAAGAACATCAGATGATCTATCTTGAAAATATTTGAAGCTGCTTGTGACTTATGTCAGGTTTTTATTAAAAAAGTTCTGAATATGGGGATGTGTTGTGCAATTCGTTTAAATAAAATATCTGAATTTTTACAGTTAATCTTAAAAATTCTTGCACGACATGATTTCACAAAATATTTGAATTTATGAATTACTTTCAAATACACATATATCCATAAGACATTGATTGAACATATGAAGCAACGGATTGGTTACCTCCAAAATGGCTTTAATACTTTTAATAGATTTAATAGATTTAATAGTACTGTATGTATAGTACTTCATTCTCTATCGATAAGTATTTCCATTTTGTTACATTTGCATAGAATGGCGAAGATTTCATCTTGCAGAGTCATGAATCTTTTAAAGGTGTGTTTGAATTGATTTTCTCACGAACAATAACCAGAATTAAATTACCGCTCAATCATTGTCTTGTAAACTTCATTCATTAGGTACCGTAACAATAATAAAACATCTCATTAAGCATTTTAGTTAACACGCAGAAAACATTTCAAAAATTAATTTAAATATCGATTTTAGATAAATACCGGCCCTTATTTAATGATTTTTAAAATCTCGTTAAAATAAATGTAACCTTATTATACAGGCTTAAATGATACACTTTGCACAACTGATATATTTTAAGACCCGTGCGGTCCCAAGATATGTTTTCATTCCCCCTCTAGCTGTGCTTAACTAATACTTTTCATTTTTGTTTTCTCAAATGAAATATTTATGTATTTTAAAAAGCAATCATGGTTTTTAGGGTTGCTGAATTGAATTTATTTCAGGTAACTAATGAATTCATTCTGCCTTCTTAAGACCCCACACTTCTTAAGAATATCGAAACGGGACATAGTAACGATGACGTTGGTCACTTTTGTAGCAGATCGGAGTCAGGTTCACAGCTCCATCGGTTAATATTTTGGCTTCTATCCAGCAAGAGTTATCCTAAAAGAATATATAATTGCGGCATTGTAATTAATGTATACTGCCATATAATTATAACGCAATAAAAATAAACTAGTTAAACATAAGATGGATTGCGAAACTAGATAATTATAATAATGAGTATCAAATTAAAATTAATTATTGACTTCTCTGTTTGCACAATCGAATGACTCCCCAGTATATGCATCCGGACATTCAATAGTGTTCAAAATAAGCACGTACTTCAGACCTTCGTCAATTTTCTACCATAATATTTAATTTAAATTATAACTTTATTCTAGTTTAAAATGTTTAACAATTTATTAGAGATAAACAATTTCAAATAGCGAAATTAATGTTATTAGCGTTATAGTAAAGTTAATCACTAACAGCGAATATAACCAAAATGTGGCACAGCACATTAAATTTTAAAATATTTATTCAGGATTTTCATATTATTTTACATTTTAAAATAAATATTTACAAAAAAAAAACAGTATATTTTCCAGATTTAAAAAAAAATAATAGTTGAATTTATAAATTCATATCAAACGAATACATAATTACGATACATAATTACCTAACTAATGATACGTAATATTAATAACAATAATTATTATACTAAATTTACTAATACTAATATTATTCATTGCATCAGTTAATTTGAAAAAAAATATTTTAATCACACGTCATAAAGTAAAAGCTTACTTGAACTGAGAGGCTGCGTAGTGAATACGCAACGACTTTATACTTCCTGTTCCCGTGGTACTGTTTTATACATTTCTCGGCGATCTTTTCCGATTCTTTGTCATACGGGCAAAGTGGGGACCATCCACCAGGCCTACGGATGCATGCGACTGGCTGTGATTTGATATTCAATTATTGAATCAATCTTGGAGACATTGTTCCCATCCATATTTATTTAAATATTATACATTTATTTAAACATTTAAAAATTAAGTAAAGGGACAACTTTCGTAATGTATAGTCAACCTACCCAGCTCTTCTCGGACTGCACCACACACGCCAGAAGAGACACCAAAGTCAAGAACATCAGATGCATCTTAAAGTTTGATCGATGTGACTTGCTGCTTGTTATCAACATCGTCAGTATTTATACACAAACTTTCATCATTGAACTTTGAAGCTCGTACATCTGGAACATGCGAATAATTTTTTAAAAATAAAGCGTGCTTGAATTAAGATTTATTTTTTGCACCAGGCAACCGTTTGCTGTGGATTTTTTAGCAATTTAATTTATGCATTGTTTTTTTCAAATGCTAATGACCTGAAGATGATGGACTAAAAAATTGATGGATAGGTATGTGCATGGTGGATGGTCGGATGGATGAATGAGAGTTTTGATGGAAGGGTGGATTTGTGGAGGAATGAAAGGATGTTGCACGAATGATGCAAATTTTTAAAAATTACTTTCAACCGAAAGAATGAATTTCTTCTTTCTGAATTGATTCATTAATTGGATTTCACATATATTTTTTTTTTGAGTGAGAAAGATTAACTCATAAGATGAACGTAGTTATTTCCATTAATGATGATGATGACGATGACGATGACTTTGGGTAGCTTCTAGGAATTCTAAATCTTTTGTGTTTCAAATTATTTATTTAACACTAAATTAAGATAACTGGATTTCCATTTTATTTATTTTAATGATGATAATTATTTCACCATAAATAAATTCAACTATTAAACGACATTTGCAAACACTGGTGTTTTGAATTATATTAGCAGTGCAATGTTGTAGTTTTGAAGTAACAAGTTGAATGCCTTTAGGCATAACCTCTAGATAAATCATTTTCATGATTACTTAATCGCTTAATCAACACTTCTTGAATCCATATATTCCCTATTTTCAGATCCTCTCAAATACGGAGTCATACTTTCCGTCTAAACCAAAAAATACTCCAGCATTCACAGGGCCCATCAAACTATTCGCCAAAACCCCGAATTCTTGCTACCCGGAATCACTTGTTTTGTAAATCTAACCATATTATGATCTCATCTTACTTCAATCAATCTTAACATAGTTTTTTAATTAAATAATAACAATTTTAACCTACATCAATCCAATTTCTTACTCGATGTTTACGTCGCTAAGAATTTCTGTTAGTGGTAATCCGTTACCCATCAATTTGTTCTAAAAAAAAGTCAACATTTTCCGGTTTCGCCAATGTAATTTGAATTAAAACGTGTCTTTACATACGTTCTAACAAGGTTTTTACACTTTCAGAATTGAGTTTTAATATCTGACGTAAAAGTTGATTAAGACACTAATTTTAAAAGTTAAGTACTACTAAATATTGCTTCTGATACAAAGAAAAAGGCATTTTATAAATTTATTATTATTACTGTTATTTTTCTTTGATATTGGCTTAGTTTTCTCAGAAATTGTTTTAATAAATTTGGGCGAATAAGTTGAAAAACATGGAGAAAATGAATTTATTCTAGAAAATATTCATTTCATTTAATCTTACTAAATGTTAAATAATGAAAAGAATTTGACAGTTGAATTCAAAGGCAAATTGACATTAAACCAGCACTGATGAAATGGCGACCAGGAAATTGTTACTAGTCAATAATTGGTTGATAAACCCCTACCACTGCAGCTGTATAACTCAGTTGCAAACATTAATAAAAGTAATTGAACATAACATGGTATCATAAATTAAGAGATAATACTCAAAAAATTGACCTTTGGGAATTCACATCTGCATTCTGGTTTAATGAAATTCGGACGTTCAACAAGATCCAAGGCGAAAACGTAATTCTTTCCTGATTTTAAGTTCTGCCATTTCCCAAGTTGATATACAAATATTAATAAATGATTTAGTAAATAATGATATAGTATAAGCAAAGAAATAATAATGAAACCCATATCAACGACAACATTTAATATGAACTTGTTAATAGCAATAATTAATGCCATGGAGTCAGATACAATGAAATTCCTCATCACGAAAATCAAATAAAATCTAGCAACAATAAATCACAACATAACAACTTACTTGAGACCAGATGTTGCAAACTGAGTATCTTAAGACTTTAACCTGCATTTGCTTTTGGTACTTCTCAACCGATATATTGACAATCCTAGCTGCTTCTGCTGAGTTGGGGCATATGGAGCGCCAATCAGTGGACAAAGACAGGAATGGAATCTTATTAACTTCGCATTCAGCAGTGTTCAGATTAATCGATCCAGTCCACAAACCTACTTTCAGAACGAGTTTCCAATACATTTGCTGCAAGAAAAATCATTTGATGCATTGGCTCATTCATACGAAATGAAATCAACACTTTGAGGCGAAACAAATCACTGTAAGGTTTTAATGGTGGTTCAAATGGATGCATCATTTAATTATTTTATTTCATTATTATTTTTCTTTCTATTTATAAATATTGAATTCAACCCCGTGTATTTCATTTGTATCCGGTGGACAAGGATTGTAGTCTTTTAAAACAGCATGCAGTCTGAACTTGTATATGACAAATTTGAACCTCTAAAAAATACAATAAAATATCTGAAAAATGTTTTAGATCATTTTGGTTGAGTATAATTATTGTATAATTATTATTTATAGTATCATTATTAGTCATAACAAGAATGATAGTAATAATTGTTATAAAAGTGATAACAATATCATTTTAAATTATTTGTTTGGCACAGACAAGACAATCTCATGACATCAACTAAAGCAACACAAAGTGATAACATGAATCCATCAAAAATAAAAATATTAATAGTAATAGCACTATTAATAACAATGTTATAATAATACTAATAATAGCATTAAAAAATAAGTCTCTGATGTTAATTCATCATTATATATGGTTATAAAAAAAGGTGTTATAGTTACATATTTGTTATTGATAATTTTTTATATTTTTTTTATTAATAATTTCTAATCATAATTTAATTAGATTTAGTAACTTTTAAAACGTTTATCATATATTTATTTAGATTTTAGTAAATTAAATAAAGCTATCTTACTTTGTCAGAGCATCTTACATTGCCACTGTAAAGATCCACTTGCAAGACCAGCCTATAGTTTAATCTGGATCTGGACTGAATCTGTTTTTAAATAAATAATTGCTACTTTAAATTTTAATAATAATGAATAGTAAATATTAATTATAATTAGCAGGTAAAGGATAATAAATATTATAAAATATGAATAACTAATATATGGTTAATAATAATCGGGCCTTATCATTATTCGAGTTATAGCATCCATCCACGCGTTAAACCCATTAAGCCCATTAAATTTAGATTTTCATAAATTCACGACAGAAGAATTACCACATCAAATTTTAAAAAGGAGTATTTGTAATTATAAATCTATACTATAAGCCAATTTGATCCCATTAAGATTTACAGATATAGTACAAGAATGAAAATGCCAAACAAACCTGGGTATAAACCTCCTTAATCTCCGACAATCTTTGAGTTTTTCTACCAATGTTTTCATACTGATGCATCTGCAGTGCCAGGTCGACAGTGGCCCTGATGAGCGGAGATTCTAAGTCCGTCACCCTTTGCCATCTTCTTTGAAATGGAGGAGGAGGCTAAGAAACGATGGTTGAATTCCGTACGTCAGCAGAGTTAACTTCGTCAAGAAGAGCAGATGATGCATCTTGTTTCTCGAGCAGAAAAAATATTTTCAACAGCCTTTCCGACTTCCAGCGGTTTTTTATGAATTTCTGAAAGATGGGATCAGGCAATACGTTCTAAATAATGCTGTCCGAGTTGGTTTTTTTCGTAGAATTATATTTTTGGGCAGCCATGTACAATGATTTCTAGCAACATTTAAATTTATGCGATGTTGTCACTTGAAATATGAATTAATGGATGAATACTAACATTGCAGCAATATTCAGAATAATTACTCAAAATTTTTTCAAACTACTTTTAGGAAAAACTAAAAATGAGGTTTTTTTGTAAATTCTTTGTAATTAATGTAAATTAAATGTAAAATGTTTTTCAAATTCTGAGTTTTGAGAAAAACTTTATTAAAGAGTGGAGACAAGAAAATACTTTTCTGGAATTAATTAAAACAAATTTTTGTTTCAAATAAAAATGATTAATTTATTTTTAAAGTTACTATTTACTCAGTGATATTCTGTTTTTAAATAATGTTTGAAGTAAAACAATAGCGTATAAATAAATTTAAAGTTTCAGTTATTTACCTGATGCAGTTTTTCAGACCAAATTTGAAGGCAGCTGCCATGATAAATCGATTACTTTCAAAAATAATGTTCGCTTCATCAAGCCTCAAAATGTTCAAATATTCAGTTCATCATTTCTTGACTGTTTCCATTTATGTTTGATTATATTGTTTAAAAGAATTTGACGTTACAACAAGATTTTAAAAGCTGAATTGAATTTAATTTAATTCTTGAAATTATTCATTTTATTCAATCTTAGGACAAAAAGGGAATTAAACTGATTTAAAATTTTTGGAGCATTTCATCATATCGGTGTCCGATCGAAAGTCAATGAATAAATAATTGCTCTCGATATTTAAATTCCTGAGTCGTTATGAAACATAATGTACGCATATATGCATAGAATAATAAATAATTTAGAATGAATTAATTAATGAATTAGAATTAATGGTTGAGCATGCGGACAAATAACACAAAAATATTTCAAATGTTTTGAAACTTTATTTCAACAACAACAACAACAGCAACAATAACATTAATAATAATAATAATAAGAATAATAATAATAATAATAATAACATTAATAATAATAATAATAATAAATAATAATAATAATAATATAATAATAATAATAATAATAATAATAATAATAATAATAATAATATAATAATAATAATAATAATAATAATAATAATATAATAATAATAATAATAATAATAATAATAATAATAATAATAATAATAATAATAATAATATAATAATAATAATAATAATAATAATAATAATAATAATAATAATAATAATAATAATAATAATAATAATAATAATAATAATAATAATAATAATAATAACCCTCTTTGTCGATCCTGAGTTGCCTTCTTAATTGGATGACGACGTTTTTGAGTGAATTTTAGTGCAACTCTGCCAAATGGGAATAATGATGATAATGATGGCGATGAATAATATTCAGGGCGCTAAAATTTTTCTTCATAAATTTATGTTATAAATGATTTATTAATTTTATAAATTAATTTTATTATTTATTTTTATTATTAGGATCCTCCATTTTTTGCAATCCAAAGTTTAAAGACAAATAATAAAACTTATAGATATATTATGAATATTCGATCTGTGAAACTTAATCACATTATCAAATAACTATTTAAAGGAATGAGACGCCAATAATAATAATAATAAATGTACAAAATTATGCAATATCAAATGTACAGCTATAATATTATTTATACTATATTAAATAACATTAATATTACATACAAATAAAGGAAAGAAAATATTTTATCACATCTAATATTAATAACACGACTAATTATGCCGAATAGTTTAAAACTATTTTAAAGCAATTGTAAGTCTCATGACAGCGTTTTAAGCTTAAACATTACATCTGGATTACTTTTACGCATTATAATTATGGTTATGATTGTGATTACGATTGTGATTGTGATTTTGATTATGATTCTTTGTGTGCGAATGGGTTTTCCATGTTTTTTTTGTCTTTTATGGACGTTTAGATATTGCAAATGTTTTCGGCGAGGGGATTTCCCTTTGTATGATGACGACGATGATGATGACGATGCCTATGGTGGTGCTAATGAGGATGATAATTATAAATTATTAACTGAGTCGAGATGTTGCGAACTGAGTAATTTGAGACTTTATTTTGATACAGTTGTTCATATCTCTCTCGATTTATTGACCATCTCATTTGTTAACTGTGACTTTCAAAAGAAAGGATACCATTCCCCTACACTGATACCTATACCAATCACAGGTTAACAGTCTGTCGATCTCAGGTAGATTGATTTAGTCCAAGGACCAACTTGGAGTTTGAGTTTGCACGTCAATCTCTGTAAGAAAAAATTAATTCTTGATCTACTTTTGTGATGAATTGATTTAACTATTTTACTATTTTTATAATATTTATGCACGTTTAGCTATTTTATTTATTTAACCTCATGACAATGGATCGGTGACTTACCTTGTCCATCGCGTTTATACTAACCTCAACACCTTTAAAAATTACAATCAAGTAGTTCAATTACTTTACACATAACTTTACATGATTGTAATAGACATTACTTCAATTAATTGTCATTATTAATATTATTAATTTTTATTTTCAAAAATAATAATAAATAAATCTTTAAAATAAAAATGGACTGTTTCGATCAAAACAGCCAGCGACATCTATCCAGGTTTAAAAATCATTTTCGTTTGCGCCAAAATTATAATTAACTTGCCAATTATACGTTTCCATTTTGAACGAATCGAGTGTAAGATTAACATATGTAATTTGAAATATTTAAAAACATATTTTGAAACCATTTTAAGCAATAAAAGTAAGGCGTCATAAATATTGAGTAAATATTGACTTGCTTAATTGAATGGAGATACTTTTCGAGAAAATCTATACGAACATTATTTATATTTTAATAATTATAAATTATTTATAATTTAATTTACAATTATTGTGATTGGTGCGGGTTGACCTTTTTTACAAAAGTTATGACTAAGTGTATAATTAAGCGGGTTTTCTCTCTAAAAAAACATTCGAGAAATTATAAACAGGAATAACAATAGAAAGTAATTTTTAATCAAACATTGAAAACAACAAATGGATGTAGTTTAATCTTTTGATAAATCGACTTTTTGAAAGCTCACATTCAATTACTCAGATCTCAAATGTCCAAATATTTTCAAATTTTTTGCATTTTCATTTATTTTTATTTTTAAATTAGTAATATCAACTTCACTGAAGCATAAAAATGCTTGTTGAAAGGAAACAGTTTAATTAAGTTTTAAGTTAATTAAGGTAACTTTTGACGTGATATGGAACTCAAACTCATTTTTACAAATTTTCGTCACAGCTTGCCTTCGGTTTAAAAATTTTAATCAAGTTTTGTCGAAGACTTTAAACACACAAAAGTGGAAATAAATAAGGCGTTTGGTTTTCAATAATTAAATATTAGGATAATAATAATAAATGTTAATAATAATAATATTAATATAATAATATTAATTAAATAGAGCAATAAACTCAAATAAAATAAAATAAGAACAAAATAATAATTGCCAACTGTTTTTTATTAATAATAACAAATCATATTATTATTGTTTATTTTTTATATTAATTTTTCTAGCCGACTTAAACTTAATTATTAATTTGCATTCTCATTCAGGACAGTTGGCAATTATTATTTTATTTAACAATAACAACACATCTGTCGACAAAAACGTAATTGAGCCGATATGCTAGTGACGAAGATGTGTCATAACATTGATTATCCTTTGCATTTCATGTTCGATTATCGATTGGTTGATGACCTCTTGAACTTTTGTAGACTTTGGAATCTCTTGTTTCAATCCACCAACAACATCAACTTGAAGTTCCACATGATTGCATTTTTCTGAGATCAGTTTTATGGTGTCAGTCCAGAGTTTAACGTTCAAAACGAAAGTTCATTCCAACTTCTGTAAGAAAGGTTATTTGTGATGGTTAATATTAACAATTGTGAATCATTTGACGAATTATTTGATGATGCTGTTATATGTTATATGGTGGTTATATATTAAATTTAATACATTTAACCTACCTAAATATGTATTTTTAAAGCTTTTTTATTCCAATTATTTATCATTGTTATGAAAGGACAGTGATTCATCTTCTTTTGCGTAGGTTGCCAACTGCCTTCAGGTTGAACCCGCACCCCATGAAATCCAAGTCCTAAAAAATACTTCTAAAGTACTTAAGTTACATCTGATAATAAGTTACAAATAATTAGAAATAAAAAACGTTAAGTATTAATAACAAATAATTATGAAAATCTAAACTAATGTGGCATACTTGATGTACTAGCAATGATAATTATTTTTTAAACCCAATTAAAACCTCAAAACACACTCACACGAGGTTATAAATTTCAATAACCTTCCACATTCTCTCAGCTTTTACTCCAATATTTATAAAACGATGAAACAGGATTGCCATGTCGGCAGTAAGTGACGAAGAATTAAAGTCTGTCACATTTTTCCCAATTTCATGAGGAGACGCAGTAATAGGAGAAATATAAATGGATTTCTGAAGCTCAAGCATTATCAGATACAACAAAATCAAGAACAAAAGATGGTTATTTAAGAATAGTTCAGGAAGTTGACAGTTTGTGAAGTCGAGTTAAATGTTATTTTTGTTTTTTGAAAACTTTTGGAGGCATTTTGGTAAAGGTCGTGCAATCCATTTATAAAACATGCTTTGGGATTTTGGAGGAATATTTTTATCTGACGTTTCTGAACGAAATGTCTGTTCGGATCATTTCAATTCATGCTTTGCCATCGTTTTGAGGAAAAACAAACATTCTTAGATTGATGAGTGGATGGGCGCACTGAGGCGGATGAATTGAATTAAATGGATAATTAAAAACAATTGTTTTCAATTGGTTGGAAGACCTATGTCAGAAGACACAGTAGAGGCAAGAACAGCATATATATCTTGTTACTCGAACATCATAATCAACTTTTTGTCCTGTTTAAAAAAAAATCTTTTTGAAGTAATTATCTACTGAGGTTATGAAATACATTTTTAAAAAGGCTGCTCGGGTTTTACTCTTGCGACACTTGCCTATCATTAGAATTTATGAGATGTCATCTGTCGAAATGTTTAGGGTTGATCAATGATGGATGGGTTCAAAACTTGCCCGAAGCTTGTTGTCAAGCTCTCCCCTCTGGAGCCTTGGGTGGATGGATGAATGGATGAATGAGTGAATGAATGGAAGAATGAATGAATGAATGAATGAATGAATGAACGGAAGAATGAATGAATGGAAGAATGAATGAATGGAAGAATGAATGAATGGAAGAATGAATGAATTAATGGAAAAATGAATGAATGAATAACACAAAACTATTTCGAAGAAATTTCAAAATTCTTTTCGGCAATGAAAATCAAGCCCTTCCTTAAAAGCTTGTGAAATAACTGAGAGATGATAGGGATAATGGTTAAATGATGATGACGATGACGGTGAATGTCTTCTAGATCATAATTATTATCATAATCACTTGAACATTTTAAATCTATTCTGCAATTCTTTTTTTTTCAAATGAAGATTTCTGATTTAATTGTCTTAATAAGCATGATACATTGTTCTTTAGGTAAATACACCAATTTAAAATGAATTAAATCTAATATTAAATGCACTGGCTTGAAGCATAAAGTTTTATAAAATATTCATTTGAACAATTGCTTTGTAAATTATATTTTGAAATTTTTAACAATTAGTAAATTTTACTTTATAATTAGAATTTATAATTATATAAAATTATTATTTTGTGGAATCGCGTAATACACAATTTAATGATTACTTGCATGTTTGAATTCAATTATTATTATTATTTATTTATTAAATTATATTAACATATATACAATTTCCAACCCAACATTTTTTACTCAAAATAATTTGAAAATATTAAAAAATGATATTTATTTAGGACGAAGGATTAAGAAATAAGTATTTGAAAGATTTAGAACGTAAAACCCATTTCCTTGATGTTGCATTTTTCATCTTGTTTTAGCAAAATACCCCAAAATTCTGCATTAGTTTTCAAGTAGTAAATGTCATTAATGCACTTAAATTCTTAGAATCGTTAAGATGTTCAGCCTATTACATCGTGACATTGATAAATAAATAATGCTTTTAAAAGTTCAATTTAGGTTTAAACATCTTTTAGTACAAATAAGATCTTTTCTTATTTTTATTCCAGACTTAATCAACCACACTTATCTACCCAAATGTCTAAAACTTTATTTCAACTTTAAACCTTTCCTGAACATTTCGCAATAATTCGTTCGAATAAATTCGGCATAACAAGTTTTTCAATGCTTGCAGAATTTAATTTATTTCACGAAAAGTCATCCCGCCATATTAGGACGGGAATCAACAACAACAACAAAACAACAACAACAACAACTGGCACTGGAACTTCGAATGTCAAATTCTCAGAACATCTTCTCGCAGGTTGCCTTCAGATTGAACGTGGAAGTCCAGGATCTCTCGTACACTTCGAAGAGGCAGGACTGGTACTAAGAAAGAAATTGTTTATTTTATGCTAATAAAATATTATTATTATTATCATAATAAATAATATTACAATCGTCATTATTATAATAATTATTGTCGTCATTATTTACCTTGAAGTCGTCACAGATTCCGATCTTCTTCTTAGAGTGACAGTCCACGAGTTGCAACTTAATCTTGTAATTCATTCCTGCCACAATCTGAAGGTAAAATAAAATTCAAAATATTTTAAACTTAACACTCAGAGAAATAATAAATAGTGATGATACTCAAAACAATAAATAAAATAATAAACTAAGCAATATAATATTAGTGTAAAATAAATTAACAGAAATAATATAATTTTTATGGTAATGCAAATGAATAACAATAATAATCATAAAATTAATAACAACATGACAAGACCCACCTGAGCCGAGACGCCATCGACGTAGAATGCCAAGAGCTTCGTGTTCGTCTGACCCTCGTAGACCTTCAAAGCTTTCCTGACAACTTCTTGAAGAGAAGGGGAGCTTGGATCGACCGGGAACCATCCACCGACGACAGGCTCAACTTCGATCGTCAGGGGTTTGCATTCCTTGAAAGTCAGTTTGGTCGAATTTGTCCAGAGTTCAACTTTCAAAGCAAGGTCGCAAGTCAACTTCTAGAAAAAATATATAAAATGATTGGAATTGATATTATATCATAATTATTATTATTGTTATTATTATTACTATTGTTATTTATTGCACAAGTTAAATCAGGGTTCTACTATTGACAACTGGCGCACCGTGTAGCGTTCGAAAACCAGCTTGCACTGTCAGAAGCGCCTTGAGAAGGGACGCTGTATAAATACTATTTACTAAATAGTTAACAAAAGGTAATTCTGACGCTGTGTGCATGGGGCGCCAAATAAATCAGTTATAAATTGTTAATCCCGTCCAACCTTATCGCAGAACTCCAATAATCTATCTTCTTGACAACGTCGGTCAGCAATTTCCAAACTGAACTTGTACTCCACGAACTGGGAAACCTAAACAAATAAAACAAACAAAAAAATAAACGCTTAATAAAACGTTTCAACAAAATATTAAATAAAACTTTGCGTTCATTTAGTATCCAAAAATCCTGTAAACTCACAAAATTGTAGGTGTTCCTGAGCGATACTCCAAGTAGAAACTCCAGCTTGTATCTCGCATCGTACAGTGACACACTCGAAGAAGCGTGACGCAGTGCAACAGGGTAAGCGGGGTCAAGAGTCAGCCAGACATTGATCAAGTTCACAGGTTGAGAGTTCAGAAGGGGCACAAATCCGGGGCAAAAGCTGTGGGTCAATAGGTAAGTCGATGTCCAGGGTTGGGTGTCCATTTGGAAGAAGCAGAGTCCGAACTGAAAGTCAAGGTTTAAAGGTCGCAAATAATAAATGTAAGGGCTGTTTTATAAAATATAATAATAATAATAATAATAATAATAATAGTAATAATAATAATAATAATAACTAATTATGACAACCATCCTACCTGTTCCGCCACACATTCTTCTGGCCGGTAATTGGACGCCTCTTCCACAGTGCAGTTGAGTAGATTCACCTGCAGGACCATTCTGTAATTCACACCTGCTGCAACCTGTTGAATAAATACATAAATTATTATAATCAAATTGTTAATCATAATAATGAATGACATGATACCAAAAATACTGCTCCAACCTACCTGCCCATAAAAATAAAATAAAGTAAAAAAAACAACATTAAGACAAAAAAGAAAAATAGCCAAACACACCTGAACGTGGCAGTCAAGGACCTTAGACAGTCTCTCAGCTTTTCCACCGACGTTTTCAGCCTCGTGCAACTGGAGCGTTTTGTTGGCAGCAGCCTGGATGAACGGAGACTCCAACTCCGCCACCTTCTCGAAGTCACGAATCGTAGGATTAGGAAATGGAACGACGCCAGAACAAGGAAGCAGATCCAAAAGAAGGAACAACCAGATCGAGAACAGCAGACGATACATCTTGTTTCTCGAGAAGAGACCACTGAAGCTTCTGAAATGGCTGCTAGGGTTTATGTAATCTTGCACAGGCTAGTGATCGATATTTCAACAAACGATATTTCACCAATTAACATGAGTTATTTTCTGACTATTCAAGACGGTTTCGTCAGAGAATCGATGATGTTTCAATTTGGAAATTTGGAAATTTTCTGTCTACGTCTGTTATTGACTTGTTATTTATCATTTTTAATCATCTCATATTTCACGCGAATAATCAATAATTTCAAACTAATTGACCTGCAACGATCGTTCACAGGTGTGCATATCACTTACGGCTCTATTTCGAACATTTTCTTGACCCATTAATACATTTTTATGCTTTAAATCATTTAGACGGCTAATTTAAAAGAAAAAGAAGTTTAAACACATTTGATTTCAGTATTCATTAAAGTATTTAGATTTAAAACATTTAAAAATAAATGTTAATGTTTTAGCTGGATTGTTAATATGAGCTTAATAAATAATAAATAATTTTTTAATAATAATTAATAACAATCATATATTAACTTATATTTAATTAATAACAACACTAATATTGATATTACATGAAATTTCATAAAAATTCGCACTTATTTTCAAACTGTCAATCATACTATTTTTCATAATTGTTTTCAAACTTTTCCAAC